>CAUYPK010164584.1:0-52059 GCA_963574355.1 Loris lydekkerianus | reverse complement strand
AGGGGAGGGAGGGGGGAGGTGGGTGGAAGGAGGGGGATTGGTGAGAATACATTTGTGGTGCATCTTACAATGGTATATGTGAAACTTAGTAAATGTGGAATGTAAATGTCTCAACACAATGACTGTGAAATTGCCAGGAAGGCTGTGTTAACCAGTGTGATACAAATGTGTCAACCGGTCTGTGAAACTAATGTATGATGCCCCATGATCATACCAATGTACATAGCTATGATTTAATAAAACAAACAAACAAACAAAAAAAAACAAAACAAAATTGGGATTGACTGTCTTATAAGAGCGTGTAGATGTTATTTGTTAGGCACTGAGGGCCCTTCAATGTTATAGAACATTTATTATGGGTCTTCTCATTAATTTATAACAACTCTTATTTAGTAGATATTATAACCCTCATTTTAGAGCCTTAGAAAAACTAAGGCTCAGAAGAGTGAAATGACTTTCTTAAGGTTTCATGACAAGTAGTTGTCAGAACCAGAATTCAGACCAGAAGTTCATTTGATTCTGCATGCTTCCTTTAAGTGGGAGAATCAGACAATCAGGCTACATTTTAGGAATGTGACCAAAACAGTTGGTTTCTTGGATGATGGAGTAATGTTGTAGAGGCATGGTATCCAACTGGGAGACTGTCTTAATGACTCAAATAGTAGTATAAACTTGAATTTATTAAAAATAAGGGTTAAGAGATGAAGGTAGCAGAATCGTCAAGAGTAGGTAATAAAGTATGGATAATAAAGCTTTGTTTCAAACTTGTGTGCTATAAAAATGATTATCTGTGGTGACTGGCCTACCTGAGGCAACAGTCTGCTGGTTTAAAGGAGATGGTGGGGATGATGGGAACCAGTGTTAGAGTGCTGAAGTGATTCGGCAGTGAAGAGCTAAAGGCTGAGCTTCGGAAGTCAGATTCTTGGTAAAGGTCAAACATACAAGCAAAGAACTGAAAACTAGAGGCAAAGCTGATCATTAAACTGTTAACAGAGTGTGGAAGTAGTACATGAGTAAAGGGCAAGGGTGCAAAAGAATTGCCGTGGGCTAAGTTTTGTCTGTTGTCCATTTATATATGTCTCATACCCCCCCCCCCCACTGTGTCCGTGGTTTTACTAGCTGTTGTGGATCGAATTGTGTCCCCTTCCAAAAAGATAAGGTGAAACCCTAATCTCCAGTATCTGAGAATGTAACCTTTTTTTGGAAATAGGGTCTTAACAAACTTTAATTTAACTATTTCTATAATTAAGTTAAAATGAGGTCATTAGGGTGGGCCCTATGTCCTTATAAAAGGGAGAAGTTTGGACACAGAGACATTTACAGAGGGAAGACTATGTGAAGACACTGGAAAGTGCTATCTACAAGTCAAAGAATGCCTGAAACTACCAGAGGCTGGGAGATAACTTGTACTAGATTCTCCCTCATGGCCCTTATAAGGAACCAACCCTGCCTACATCTTGATCTTTGACTTCAAGCCTCCAGAACTATGAAATAATGTACACTTCTGTTTTATAAAACATCTAGTTTATGGTTCTTTGTTACAGCAGCTCTAGGAAATTAATACACTAGTGATCACAGGAGTTTGATTATACTTCTATCCCTTGCTCATTTAGGACCACAGGTGGTGATAATAGTTTGCTACTGATGCCATTGAGTACCTCAGCATCTTTTTGGTCAACCCTGCCTGTGCCTCCGTAAATGAATTCTTTCCAACAAGGCTTATTTGGGCTTGCTTTCTTTTTCAAGACCCTGTTGATCCTGTGATAACTCTTATGTTTAACTTTCTGAGGGACTGCCAAACTATTTTTTGAAGTGGCTATACTTTATCACAAGTTTTGGTGTATAATATTTTTATTGTCACTTTTTGCTTAAAATATATTCTGATTCCTATCATGGAGATGTATAGACCCATATTTCTCAATTTCCAACCATATTGTACCTTTGATAAACTAACATCTAAAGTGAGTTTAGCTGGATGGTAGGCATGTGCTTGTAGTCCTAGGGACTGAGGAGACAGAAACATTGCTTGACCTCAGGAGTTGGAGACAGGCCTGAACAACAAAGATGGCAAGAGCCTACCTCTACAAAAAATAGAAAAATTGGCTGGGATTGGTGGTATATGCCTACAGTCCCAGTTGCTTGGGAGGCTGAGGCAGAAGAATCAATTGAATCTATTGGGTTTGAGGTTGCTGTGAGCTATGAGGACATCACTACATCTAGCCTGGGCAACAGAGCGGGACTCTACCTCAACAAAGAAATAAGTAAGTAAGTAAATAAATAAGTTAGCTTAACTTTTGGCTCTGTTGGTTTGTGCTCATGATGTTATCTCTTTATGTACCCGGTTATCTTTGACTGTGTGCTGGTCATGATACTTGAAAAATTATTTGTATGTATGATGTAAAGACTTGATTTTTACTTCTGCCAAGTGCCTGGTATACCACTGTATTGGTTAGATAAATCAAGTTCATGGGCTTGACGTTTTCTAGAATACTCAGGTTAATCTCAGACTTAAATTTCTCATAAGGATTGGGTTATTTCTATTTCATTCTTACTGCAGTCATTGGGTTATAATTCATTATAAGAAGCATCTCTTGTTAGACCTTCAACTTTGTGTGAGGTAATTTCTCTTCTATCACCTTTCAAGGCCATTAAAATGGAAGTTGGAATTTGATGGACTCAGTGAGTACCTATAGAGAAAAGTGGCATCTGTGATTATTTATGTATCAGGCCTCTGTCTTTGTCAGGAACTACTATTTTTAAAGCTCTGTACCAGGGCCTGGGGATACAGTGATATGTGAAACCAGACATAGTTCCTGTTCTCATGGAGCCCAAGTTCTGGAGGAATTTTAATTTTTTTAAATTTTTAACTATTATGGGTACATACTAGTTACGTTTACTTATAGGGTACATGTAACATTTTGATATAGACACTCATTGTGTGATAATCAAATCAGGGTAATTGGAGAATTAAGCTTCTTAAACATTTATCATTTCTTGATGTTAGGAACATTCTGATTCCACTTGTTTAGTTATTTTAAAGTATACTGAAACTTGTTGACCATAGTCACGTTGTTACACTATTAAATACTGTTCATTCTAACTAACTATATTTTTGCACCCATGAACCATCCCCACTTGATTCTTCCCTCTCTTCTAGCCTTCTGGGATTTTAGTAACCTCTCTGTCTTCATGAGATCAGTTGTTTTAATGTTTAGCTTCCACATATGAATGAGGACATACAAGATTTGTCTTTCTGTACTTTGTTTATTTCACTTTACCTAATGTTCTCCATTTCCATCTGTGTGGTTGCAAATGACGGGACTTCATTCTCTTTTAAGGCTAATATTCTATTGTGTGTATGTGCCATGTTTTCTTTTTTTTATCAATTGATGGATGTTTAGGTTGATTCCAAATCTTGTTTATTGTGGATAGTGCTGCAATAAACATGAGAGTGCAGATACCTTTCCAATGTACTGATTTTCTTTCTTTTGTATGTATAACTACCAGTGGGATTGCTGTGTCATATGGTAGGTAGTTCTGTTTTTAGTTTTTTGAGGAATCTCCATATTGTTCTCTATAGTGGTTACACTAATTTTATATTCCCACCAACAGTGTACAAGGTTTCCTTTTCTCCACATCCTTGTCAGCATTTGTCATTAACTGTCTTTTATTTTATTTTATTTTTTGTTTTTATTAAATCATAATTGTGTACATCGGTGCATTTATGGGGTTAGTGTATTGATTTGACATACAATTTGAAATGCTTACATTGAATTTAACTGTCTTTTTGATAAAAAACATTTTAACTAGGGTGAGATGATATCTCATTGTAGTTTTGATTTGCATTTTTCTGATGACTAATTATGTCGAGCATTTTTTATGTGTCTGTTAGCTGTTTGTATGTCTTCTTTTGAGATGAGTCTTTTCAGATCTTTTTCCTATTTTTAAGTCAGATTATTTGATTTTTTTCTGTAAGTTCTGTGAGCTCCTTACATATTCTAGTTATTAATCCTTTATCAGATGGGTAGTTGTGGGTGCATGTGGGAGTACTTAAGGGGCATGTCACATCTTGGTGTGCTTACATTGCTAGTAATAATGATTTAATAAGCTTTAAATCAATATTCACATGTTAGTTATAAGTAGGTTAGGAATTGAACTAAGAAAATAATTGGAGAGGATGGACAAAGGAAAACAGAAACAGGAGAGAAGTGGATGTAGAAAATCCTGAGTCCAGCACAACACGCACTGGGGGGAGTTCTGGTGCCTTTAAAACTGAAGGAGCATTTTGCTGAAATTTCACCCCTCCTCCAGCGCCACTCAGTCCCACTTTGTGGCTGGGGAGGTCTCTAAGCAGGCCAGGATTTAATCACCCTGGGATAGGGAGTGCTTTTATAAAGTATACAGAATGTTTAAACTTTTTTAAAAATGGCAATATTTGCTCCAGACCAGATAAGGAGATAACATATCTCTTTTCTTCTGTCACCTGGATGTGGCCAGAAGTGGCTGTCTGAGCTAAAAGCTTCTTGAGTTTTAATTGTCGTGACTGTGATTTGGGTGCTGGCCTAATTGGCGACTTCTCCGACATCCTGCTCTCTGACTGTTTTTCACCGTCCCATACTCTATTTGCGTTAAAGATCACAAATACCTTAGAATAGTAAAAATAGAAAGTAAATCCATCTAATTAACATAGTTAGTTGAAGAAATAGTTAGGAAAATGCAACCATAGCAAGAACCATGTCAGCACTGTTTGCCTTTCCCTCATGAGATTTATAATTGAAACAATGGTGTATGACATAAAAATGGAGCTACCCTGGAACACGAGGCTGCTTGTGTGTGAAGCCTCAAGAAGAAGAGCATGCAGGCTCCTGGCCCAGCTATCTCTTAAACTTTCCCTTTGCTTCGTGTGTTTTTATTTTCTTTGTCCTCTTGTTTCAACCAAGCCACTGGGAGAGAACACATAACATTGTTGGGGCTGGTACCTGACATTTGGTGCCTGCTGTCAGGGCTTCCTTTGTGGCTTGGTGAAGTGTTCCCAGAGCAAGTGGTACCCGACAGGTAGTCTGCAAATACTTTCTCTCCTTCTGTGGGTTGTCTCTTCACGTTGTTGATTGTTTCCTTAGCTGTGCAGAAGCTTTTTAGCTTGATGTGATCCTGCTTTTCCAATATTGCTTTGCTTGTGCTTTTGAGGTATTACTGAGGAAATCATTGCCCAGACCAATGTCCTGATGTATTTCCCTCATGTTTTCTTTTAGTAGTTTCATAGGGCGACAGTTTGAGACTCTGTCTCAAAAAGGGCAAATCAACATGGCCTAAAGATTTACACCTAAGACCTGCAATTAGGAAGAGACTGCCCTTTCTCCAGTGTACATTTTTGCCACCTTTGTAAAAAATGAGTTCACTGTAGGTAGGTAATGTTTGCTATTCTATTCCATTGGTCTATATTTCTGTTTTATGCCAGGACTATGCTGTTTGGGTTACTATGGTTCTATGGTATAATTTTAAGGCAAGTAATGGTTTGCCTCCAGTTTTGCTTTTTTTTTGCTCAGGCTGGCTTTGGCTACTCTGGCTCTTTTGTAGTTCCATACAAATTATAGGATTGTAATTTTTTTTTTTTTTTTTTACTATTTTTGTGAAGGATGTGTTTGGTATTTTGATGACAATGCATTGAATTTGTAATTTGTTTTAGGCAGTATGGATATTTTAACAATATTGATTCTTCTAATCCATGAGCATGGAATATCTTTCTCTCTCTTTTTTTTTTTTTTTTTTTACTCTCCAGTTTCTTTCATCAATATTTTACAGTTTTCATTGTAGACATCTTTTACTTCTTATGGTTAAATTTATTTCTAGGTATTTTATTTGTAGCTCTTGTAATGGGATTACTTTCTTGATTTCTTTTTCATATTGTTTGCTGTTGGCATATATAGAAATGCTACTGATTTTTGGATTCTGCAACTTTACTTAATTAGTTCTAATAGTTTTTTGGTGGACTCTAGGTTTCTCTAGATATAAGATCATATTATCTGCAAACAAGGATAATTTCACATCTTCTTTTACAAATTGAATGTTCTTTATGTATTTCTGTGATTGCTCTAGCTAAAACTTCCAATACTGTGTTGATTAACAGAAATGAAAATGGGCATCCTTGTCTTGTTCCAAATCTTAGAGGAAAGTCTTTCAGTTTTTTTTTCTCATTTAGTATGATATTAGCTTTGGATCTATGTATGGCTTTTATTATGTTGAGATAATGCTCCTTTTATATCCAATTTTTTGAGAGTTTTTTTAATATATCATTATAATATCAAAATTCAAGTACTTGAATTTTATTGAGCATCAGTTGATCTTTTTCAGCATCAGTTGAAATGATTGTATGGTTTTTGTCTTTTGTTGATACGATATCATATTGATTGATTTGTGTATGTTGAATCATCCTTACAGCCTTGGGAAGAAACCCACATGATCATAATGAATAATCTTTTTATTGTGTTGTTGAATTTATTTTGTTAGTATTTTGTTGAGGAGTTTTGCATCCTTATGAATATTCATAAGAGATATGGGCCTATGGTTTTCTTTTTTTGTTGTGTCTTTGTCTGCTTTTGGTATCAGGGTGATATTGGCTTTGCAGAATAAGTTTGGGAGTATTCCCTTTTCCTGCATGTTTTGGGAGAAATTTAAGTAGGATTGGTATTAGTTATTCTTGAAATGACTGATAGAGTTCAACAGTGAAGCCATTGGTTCCTGAGCTTTCCTTTGATGGGAGATATTTTTATTACTGCATCTATGTTATTATTTGTTATTGGTCTATTCAGGTTTTGGATTTCTTTCAGTTTCAATTTTGGTAGGTTGTATATATCTAGGAATTTACCCATTTCTTCTAGATTTTTCAATTTATTGGCATATAATGGCTCATAGTATTTTCTAAATGTTTCTTTGGATTTCTGCCATGTCAGTTATAATGTCTCTTTGTCCATCTTTGATTTTATTTATTTGTATCTTCTCTCTTTTTCTTTATTAGTCTTGCTAAATGTGTATCCATTTTGTTTATCTTTTAAATAAACCAATGTTTAATTTTGTTGATCTTTCATATTGTTTTTGGTTTCAGTTTCATTTATTTCTGTTGTGATCTTTATTATTTCTTCCACTAATTTGGGTGTGGTTTGCTCTTGTTTTTCTAGTTCTTGAAAGTGCTTTGTTAAATTGTTAATTTGAATTTAAAATTTTTTTTTGATGTATGCACTTAATTGCTATAAACTTTTCATAGTGCTTTTGCTGTATTTTTAAAGTTTTGGTATATTGTGTTTTCATTTTCATTTGTTTCAAGACATTTTAAATTTTCCTAATTTTCTTCATTGACCCACTAGTCATTTAGGAATATATTGTTTATTTTCCATGTGTTTGTGCAGTTTCCAGTGTTCCTCTTACTGATTTTTAGTTTTACTCTGTTGTGGTAAAAAAAAAATACTTGATATGATTTTTTTCTTTTAAATTTTTTAATATTTGTTTTGTGGTATAAGAGGTCTGGAGGAATTTGGTGGATTAACCAGATCGTCAAATAATATAAAACTCTAATGGTTCTGGGAAAGGACATTTTGGATTTCATCTGGTCAAGGAGCTCAGGGAAGATTTACCGTATATACTTGAGTATAAGCCGAGTTTTTTCCGGCACAAAATTTGTGCCGAGTTCAGGTTTTTCGGCACAAATTTTGTGCCGAAAAACTCGGCTTATACTTGAGTATATACGGTATTTATAGAAGAGCCTATGCTACTTACATGGAGCCTACATAACTTCTGAACTGAAGTAGGAAGTGCATGATTATTGAAATAAATGCAACTAATGCCATGTTGGGCAAATAAACTTCTTTATAAGAGATCATGAAAATAAAGACCCTGTTCATATAACAGTAAGGCTTATTATCTATGAGCAATTTATTCAACCAAAATTTACTGAATGCTTATGCATGTATTATTTGCCAAGCATTTTTATAGGTACTGGGATCATAGAAGTAAAGAAAATAGATACAAATACAAAATTTCTGCTTTTATGTGACATTCTAGAGGTAAAAGAGAAGCAATAATAAAAATAAATTGTGTAGTATCTTAGAGGGATACATGCTATGAAAAAATATATAAGTATTCAGGGAATTAAGAGTATTATAAGGATCTGGTTGCAATATTAAACAGGATGAGCAGGAAAGGCCTCACCGAGAAGGTAAAAATGTGAACAAAGATTTGAAAGAGGTGAGGAAATAAGCCAGAGGATAGCACGGGCAAGAGGGGAGAGCATTTCTCAGAAAGGAAAATGCCTGTTCTATTCAAGAGTCCAAGGAGGACAGTGTGTCTGTAACAGGGTGACCTAAGAGATAAGTTGAGATAGGATATATGGTGAGCCTAGAGCATAGGGCAGGTGATACTGGGCTTTCCACGCCATTGACAAGACTTTGACTTATATATATTAACAGGGAGAGCCATAGGATTTTAAGCAGAGGAGTGACTGATCTCATCTGCATTTTTAAAAGATCACTTTGGCCATTGAGATTAAAATAGACCATGGGGATAAGGTAGGGACACCAGAAAGGAGGATAGTGGAATAGTCTAGGCATTTATCAGAGCTGGTGGTGGCATGGACAGGATGGTGGCAGTGGAAGTGAGAAGAAATGGTTAGTTCTGATATTTGTTATTGGTAGATATTGGCATATTATGACAGATTGAATATGGGATATGAGAGAATGTGACCATAATGGCAGCAAGTTGTATTCTGAGTACCTGAAAGTAGGGAATGTTAGTGAAGTGGGGAAGGCTGGGGAAAGATCAGGAGTTCAGGTAGACAATGTTGTTAGTATAGGACACTAAGAGACAGGGCTAAGACCAGGTGCAGGGGCTTGAAGATAGTTTATAGGTGTTAAACAACCCTCAAGCAGAAGCTAACGTGGATGGGCCATTAAGCATAGGCAGTACCTGGCTTCACTGTTTTGTCAGCTCTCTCTGCCTCCGTACATGAACTTTGGCTAATTACAATATCATTTACATTGTGATTTTAAAATTTCTCTGCCCTTGATATCACCATGTCAGTTCTGAAATAATCACATTGAGATGAAAATAGGAGGGAACCCGGTTCTAGGAATAACTACCCAAATTCTTAATAAAGGCCAACCCCTTGGCCTTGGATAGACCTCCCCTCAATAGGTAAGACTACAAAGAATCCAAAACTACTTCCTCTCATTATAGCTGCTCTTTTTTGAGCCTGCCTGCTCTCTTCCCAGAGTGTACTTTCACTTTCAGTAAAAGCTGTTACCTGCATGACTTACGTGGTGTGTCCTGAAATTCTTTTCCCAACGAACACAAGAAGTTACAAAAACCTCCATTCAGAGATTGGTAACAATGTGTTTGTGGGAGGGCTGACTTGATAAAAGTTGTGAGATTATGTGTTGTACATTTGATAGAGAGGGATAAGGAAGACAAAAGTAGGTTTTGGGAAAATATATTAACTACAGTTATGAATACAGTGACAGAACATGTATGTATTTGGTACTGGGATGTGGGAGATGTTTTTGGAAAGTGTAGTGTACGATCACGGAAGACCAAACAAGAACGTTTCAAAGATGGTATATTAAACAGTGTTAAATGCTATTTGGAAGGTATGTGAAGACCAGGTAGAGCTTATTTGGTGTTTGATGACCACTGGAGACTCTTCTGGAGGTGAGTTTAGATTAGAATGGTATGATTAGAATCTGGATTGAAGAGTGAATTTGAAAATGAGGAAGTGGAGATAATGATGTAGACAGCTTTGAATAAATTTGGTAGAGAAAGTTGAAGTGATAATTCAAAGCTTTAAGGCAGAGAACTTTAATGATCGAGGTAAGTGAAAATATTTATCTATAGCTACAAAGGCATTGATAAGAGTCTGGAGATTTTAGAGAGGGAGTAATTAGTGGTTCACAGTCTGAAAGGAGGTGGAAAGGGCTTTGCTAAGGGGTGTAGACCAAACTGAGAGAAAAAGAAACCCATATTGTGAATCAGGAGGGAAAGGAAATATATGGGATGAGTATATACTTAAAAGTTACAGGGGGAGATTGGAGGTTCATATTAAATGACCTAGTTTTTTGAAGGAAAAGAGGGGCTATATGCTAAGAGTTAGAGGTAGTAGAGATGGTGTTGAGAGGGAAAGATTTCAAGCCACTGTTGTGGTCCAAGAATAAAACTGAGCAAAAATTTCACTAAGGCTGAAACCAAAAAATGGTAGGACCGGCATTATGCAGTTTATTTTCCGACGGGTTGATTCTCCTTAACCCTTAGGGAAGAAAGCCTGATGGCATTTAGTGAGGAAGGGGGTATAATGAGGCATGTCCAACCTCCCATTCTGTCATGGCTGGGATTTCAGTTTTAAGGTTTCTCTGAGGTCCCCATGGTTAGTCAGCAGGAGGTCTGTTCAGTTGATTGGACAGCTTACGATTTTATTTTTATTTCTCAGTAACATCATGAAAAATGCTTATTGTTGGAGATAATGATACGGGAATTTTGCTCTTCAGTAGGTCCTTAGTCTCGGGGATTCGAAGAATGAACCCACGGACCACAGATCAGTGGTAAGGTAGGAGTTTTATTAGAAGTTAGAAAGGAATACAGAAGAAGTAAAAAGCACCAGACCTTCCGAAAGGGGAAAGAACTGAAAACCTCCCTCAGGAGTTTCCAGGTGAGCTCTTTTATCTAGAGGTCTTAAGTCTAGAGGATTACTTATGGCAGGCAGTTGATAGATGGAAAAACATGTTTTCAAAGTTAGTGCATTAACTAATGAATGGGGCGGCACCTATGGCTCAGTGAGTAGGGCGCCGGCCCCATATACCAAGGGTGGTGGGTTCAAACCCAGCCCTGGCCAAACTGCAACAAAAAAAATAGCCAGGTGTTGTGGCAAGCGCCTATAGTCCCAGCTACTTGGGAGACTGAGGCAAGAGAATCGCCTAAACCCAGGAGTTGGAGGTTGCTGTGAGCTGTGATGCCATGGTACTCTACCGAGGGTGATAAAGTGACACTGTCTCTACCAAACAAACAAACAAACAAAACAAATGAATGAATTTAGTTCCTTCTTCACTAGGGCGAAGTTATTAGGTCCTTTACAGTCTTTGTTCCCGAGAATGGATTAGGGTGTGTGCTCCTACCCAAGGTGGAACCAACCAAAAAACCATCATAGCCTGCTTTGTTCTTGATCTTGTCAGAGTCCAGAGGGTGTCTGACTTCTGAGCTCACCTGGGCCTAGAGAATGGGGGGCTCCCTGTCTAGCCCTGAGTGGTGGAATCCTGTATTAATAACAATATTAAGTCCTCTGATCTATGATCATGGAATGGAATGCCATTCCATTAATTTATTTAATCTCTTTCAACAACAAAATCTTTCAACAATGTTTTATATTTTTCACAGCATAGGTTTGCTATTTCTTTTGTTATTAAGTATTTTATTCTTTTTGATGCTATTTTAAATAGAATTATTTTCTTAATTTCATTTTTGATTGTACATTGCTAGTGTATAGAAACACTATTAACTTTTGTGTGTTGATTTTTTTAAATCTGCAAACTTTCTGAACTCATGTACTAGTTCTAATAGTTTTTACTGGATTCCTTAGGAATTCCCACATACAAGATTATATAATTTGCAAATAGAGTTTTTTTTACTTTTTCCTTTCCATTCTGGATGCCTTTTACATATTTTTGTTGTTGTTTTGACTACAACCACCAATAAAATATTAAATAAAAGTAGTGAGAATAACATCCTTGCCTTGTTTCTGGTTTTAAGGTGAAAGCTTCTAATTTTTTACACTATATATATTGTTAGTTATGGATTTTTTCTGGATACCCTTTATCATGTTGAGGAAGTTCCTTCCGATGCTTAATTTCTTGAGTTGTTTGGTTATGAAAGTGTGCTGAATTTTCTCAATGGCCTTTCTGTTGTTCTTTTAAGATGATCATGTGGTTTTTGTCCTCCAATAATATAACATATTTTATTGTTTGAACCAGTGATTACTTCCCTTGTTGAATGTACCTTACAGTCCTGGAATAAATACTATTTGATGTTTTCTTATATACTTTGGGTTTTCATTGCTAGTAATTTGTTGAGGATTTTTTTTTTTCTTTTATGTGGAGACAGTCTCACTTTATTGCCCTCGGTAGAGTTCTGTGGCATCATACAGCTCACAGCAACCTCCAACTCCTGGGCTTAGGCGATTCTCTTCCCTTAGCCTCCCAAGTAGCTGGGACTACAGGTGCCCATAACAACCTGGCTATTTTTTTGTTGCAATTTGGCTGGGGCCAGGTTTGAACCCACCACCCTCAGTATATGGGGCTGGTGCCATACTGTTGAGGATTTTTGACTTATATATTTTATAAGGGATATTGGTCACTAGATTTCTAGAGATGTCTTTTATTTGGTTTTGGTTTCAAGGAAATTCCAGCTTCATAGAAAATGAGTTAGAAAATATTCCCTTAGATTTTTTGGAAGAGTTTGTGAAAGATTGGTGTTAATTTTTTTAGGTGTTTCATAGACTCCACCAGTGAAGGTGAATATAGGCTTTTATTTATGGAAAGTTTTTTATTAATTTATTATCTTCAGTTGTTATAAATCCATAGATTTCCTCTTTTTTTTGCAGAGTCCTTTTCAGTAGTTTGTGTCTTCTTTGAATTTGTCCATTTTATCTAGATTATTTAATTAATTTGTTGGCATGCCGTTATTCATAGTATTTTCTTATAATCCTTTCTGTTTCTGTAAGTCAAAAGTGATATCCCCTCTTCTCTCTTTTTTTATGATCAATCTAGCTAGAGATTGCTAATTTTGTCTCTTTTCAAAGAACCAATTTTTGACTTTGTTAATTTTCTCTTGTTTTTCTGTTTTCTATATCATTAGTATTTGCCCTAATCTCTATTGTATATTTTCTTCTGTTTGGTTTTGTTTTAGTTTGCTCTTTCTTCTCCTGTTTTTTAAGGTGGAAATTTAGGTTATTTGTTCAAGGTATTCTTTTTTTAATTTAGACAGTTGTAACTATAAATTTCCCTGTGAGTGCCTCTCCAGCTCTATCTTGGAAGTTTTGGGATGATTTATTTTCATTTTCATTCTAGACAAAGTCTATATCTTTTGATCTCTTCTTTTATCCATTGATTATTTAGAAGTGTGTAATTTAATTTCCTCATTTTGATTAATTCCCGAAATTTCTTCCTGTCATTGGTTTCTAATTCAAATTCTTCCTAGTTAGAGAGCACATTTGATATGATTTTAGTCCCTTTAAATTTACTGAGGCTTGTTTTATCAGCTAATGTGGTCTGTCCTGGAGAGTGTTCAGTGTTCACTGTTGTTGAACGTATTGTCCGGTCAATCTCTATTAGGTCTAGTTGGTTTATAGTAGTGGTCACTTTTCTGCCTCCTTTTTGGTCTTCTTCCTAGTTCTATCCATTTTGAAAGTTGGGTCTTTATTATTATTGTCTTAGGTGTTTCCTTATTCAGTTCTGTCAGCTTTTACTTCATGTAGTTTGGGACTGTTTTATTGGTCATAAATGTTTAAAATTGTTGTGTCTTCCTGATAGATTGAATTTTTTTTATTATTATAAAGTGTCCTTCTTTGTTTCTATTTACAATTTTTTTCTTAATTTCAATTTTGTCTGATATTAGTATAGTCAACTGAAGTCTCTTTTGGTTACTGTCTTGATATATTTTTTCCATTCTTTTATTTTCATTTCAACCTGTTGTGTCTTTGAAAACAAAATTGGATCATGTTTTCTTATTTTATTTTATTTATTTTTTAGAGACAGAGTCTCACTTTGTCACCCTTGGTAGAGTGCCGTGGTGTCACAGCTCATAGCAACCTCCAGCTCTTGGGCTTAGGCGACTCTCTCGCTTCAGCCTCCTAAGCAGCTGGGACCACAGCCCAACTATTTTTTTGTTGCAGTTTGGCTGGGGCCAGGTTTGACCCTGCAACCCTCTGTATATGGGGCTGGTGCCCTACTCGCTAAGCCACAGGCACCACCCAATGTTTTATTATTTATTCTGCCAATGTGTGCCTTGTAATCCATTATCCTTTAATTTAATCACTCGAGGTAAGATTACCGTGGTTACTTAAGGTAAGATTACACCTGCCATTTTGCTACTTAAATTCTATATCTTATTTCTTTTTAGTTTCTGTATTCTTCCATTACTGGCTTTTTTTGTGTATGTGTTAAATAGCTTTTTCTAGTGTACCACTTCAATTTTCTTGTTTCTTTTACTGTAGTTTTTGTTCTTATTTGTTATGTGCTTACGTCCTCCCTTATGTCCAATACTTAGGGGTTGCAGCAGAATTTTGAGCTTTTGCTCAGTATTTTCTAGATCGTTTTCTGTTTTTTTTTTTTTTTTTTTTTTGTGAGTCAGAGTCTCACTTTGTTGCCCTTGGTAGGGTGCCGTGGCATCATAGCTTACAGCAACCTCAGACTCTTGGACTTAAGCTATTCTCTTGCCTCAGTCTCCCGAGTAGCTGGGATTATAGGCGCTGACCACAGTGCCTGGCTATTTTTAGAGATGGGCTCTCGCTCTAGCTCATGCTGTTCTCAAACTCGTGAGCTCAGGTGATCCACCTGCCTTGGTCTCCCAGAGTGCTGGGATTACAGGTGTGAGCCACCATGCAAGGCCTTCCAGATGGTTTTCATAGGGAAATAATATCAGGGTTCTGGCTTGTTACTCAGGAAATTTGTTCGAAAATTATTATCTTGGGAAACAATTATATTTCATTATACAGTTTAACCTTCTGTTTATAATAGGGCATCTATTTTCTTTCTTCCTACCTGTATCTCTCCCTTTAGTTCATTCAACATATTTTAAATTTATGCATTACTACCAAGGGCTTGGGATATAGTAACAGTAACGTATAAAGTAGATATTCTCTTCCCCAGTCTTCAGGTCCAAAGTCGATTTCACTAACTTAATTTTTTGTTTTTTAATAGAGACAGGTTGTTTCTCTGTTGTCCAGGTTGGAGTACAGTGACCTGGTTGTACCTCACTGCAGCCTTGAATTCATGGGCTCAAGGGATTCTCCTGCCCCAGCCTCCAGAGTAGCTGGACTACCGGCATGCACCCCTACACCAAGCTAATTAAGTTTTTTTTGTAGAGATGGAATCTTGCTGTTGCCTAGGCTGATCTTCAATTCTGGGCTCAAGAGATCCTCCTGCCTTGGCTTCCCAAAGTGCTGGGACTCCAGGCTTGAGCCACTGTGCTGGCCTACCTCACATTCTTTAGGGAGCATTGAAATATCCATGGAATGCACAGTAGGGCAGGTGGGATATAGCCAATTCCAGAGATATTCACATTCAGGTTAATAACAAAAGAGGTCTGTAGGCCATGGATGACCTCTCTTTTAATGTATACATTTCTCTGTAGTAGGATTCCTGTAAATTTTATTAGCTTTTGTCACTTTTTTTTTTGGATTTGATTAGTGTATTTTGCCCCATCAGTTTCAAAAACATGCTTCTGTAAACAGTATGCTTTAAAGTTTTTAGTATTTTCAGCTGTTTAGTTCATATTATTAAATAATTCAAATAAGACCTAAAAATTTACCAGAGTTCATAAATTTGATTTAAAAAGTAGAAATATCTTTAAGCCTTCCTTCACTTTGGTTTCCATTCTTCTTTATTTATTTTTTTAGTTTTTTTGGTACAGTTTTTCCCAATGAAAAAGGACATTACAGATAAACTTTTGGAGTCATTTTCATCTTTAAACTGAAGTTGATATATTTCAAGAATACCGTACATACTCGAGTATAAGCCGAGTTTTTTCCGGCACAAAATAAAAAACTCGGCTTATACTTGAGTATATATGGTATATCCATCAAAGGATTGGATATAAATTGTTTTGATAATGAACTCTGTATCCATAATACATAACATGTATTTTAACAAATAACTCAGTGTACACATGCTGTATGTTCAAAAAGTGAATCAAGGACAGTTTAGAAATTTTCCTTTGATAATGACAATAATCTTTTCTAACCTGTGTGACTCTAAGAATTTTATTGGGAGATTAAAGCTGAGATAAAGCTAGATTTAGTAGGAAGGAACTGTTTAGTCTTCATTTCTTATTTTAATGAAAACCATACCCAGAAAATAAAATTGTTTTTCTTTTTTTCTTTCTTATTTTCATGGAATTTCTATTTGATTGCCAGCCTGAGGTACTTTATCATCAGTGAACATATTATGATCATACCACTGATCATTAATCTCTGTGACTAGCTAACCTTGGCTAACTTTTAATGCGACCTTTGCTACTACCAGCCTAAAATTACTCCCAAAAGCTATAAACTGATTTTAGTGTTTCTGTTCTATTTGCATTTAATTGCCTGATGCAAACTTCATCATTGAAATGCTTTCTTTGTGGGAAAATCATGTTATATTTACATGAAAAATGAGAATTTGTTACTTTCAACTCAGTAGAAAGTATAGGTGAAGCTATAGAAAAAAAATAAATCAAAGCCAAAGCTGTCAGTAGACTGCATCAGCAGTGTAGTGTGTTATCAGTTTTCTTCTCTACTCAAATCTGTGGAGTTTTTCCTTCACAAGTTTGCTTTATGCATTAAAATATTTTGTGGAGGTATTATACTCTGGGGAGCACTGGTAATTGATTATAATATTCTGTGCCTGGTGATACAAGTCAAAATACGGGTGCCATGAGTTTGTCTTTTAGAGGGGAGTTTCATGGTATCCTTTCTTAGAACTTATCACTGAAAAGATGTTAATATTAACTGTTAAGATAATGCTTTATTTCAACAAGGTGCATGGTATGACTATAAAATGAGAATCAAGCAGCTCAGAAGGCTCAAATCTCCTGAGAACAACCCTATGTCAAAGGGATTGTGGACTGTGGTTCAGCTAATTCAAAAAGAGAATAATTGCAGAAAATTATTATACAGGTTGGTTTTGGAGAATAATCAGTGAATTCTTTAACCTGTTGTGAGTATAGCCCAAGACACCTGTTTTTTTTGGCTGCTTTACAAACCAAACTTAGTGGCTTTAAACAATGGCATTATATGTTTTGCTCACAAGCCTGCATTTAAAAGTTGATTCGGAATAGTTTCTTTGCTACGCTTCTACACTTTGTGTCAGCTGATGTTCCTCAAAGCTGAGGGCCAGAATCTGAGGGCCCTCATGTCATGTGTGGTGATTGGATAGAGATTAGAACACCTACCAGTAGCCTTCCCATGTGGCCTAGGCTTCCTCACAGTTGCTGGCTAGGTTCTAAAGGTAAGGGAAAGGAGAGAGGGAAGAGGAAGGATGGGAGTGGGGGATGGGGAGGTTATATTGCCTGTTTTTACCCTTGCTTTTGGAAATTAAACAGCATTACTTCTAAAACATTTCAGTCCTTGATGGAAAGTCCTGCTCAGTTTAAGCTGGGGGAGGGGGGGAATTGTCTCTGTCTGTTGATGAGAGAGTAGGAAACCATTGGATGGGCACATGGAACTGGAAATATTGTGATCATTTTCAAAAAATACAGTTTGCTGTGTGTAACACTTTTACCTGATTACCTGTATTTTCTTACTTCTGCTGTTGGATTAATGGATTTCAGTTGTGTGAGGTAAAAGCGTTCAACAGGTTAGTGTAAGTAATGATTGAAATACTTTCCTATGATTAATAGGCAGTTTCTTCAATTACATTTTTTTTGTAATTGTATCTTGTTCTGGTTCTCTGTCCATCTTAGAGGGCAGGGTTAACATGGCAAAATTCAGCATTTTATGTGATGCTACCTCTATTGAAAGGGTGATGTGAAGTATTGCAGTTGGAGCACCAGCATTCAAATTGGAGTTCTGTCACTTTCTACCTGTTTGACTTTGGGATGGTTACTTAACCTCTCTGAGTTCACTGATCTCCAATGTCAAGGTGCTGATCCCTTCCTTAAAGAGATGGTTTGTGAAATAGAGATATTGTATGGAAAGGGAACAGCTCATTGACTGGGTGAGTCTTGGGGTTTCACCGATTATCATTAGGGAGATCGAAGAAAAAACGTGTGATTCAGGATATAGAATTTATAATGGTCTAGAATGATATAGGTTAAGAAACTGATTTAGGATATGTATGAATAGATTCTTTGAAACTAGTGCATGTGAAAAAACTGTAGGTTCATTCACTGTTAGAAAAGAGAAAACCTGGAAAGTGTTTTGGAAGACTATGTCTACAGTTTTGAAAGATACATTATGTCTTCATAGCTATCAATCAACTTTTTACTAAAATGAATGTTTCCAAGATTTATTGAAATAATTAACACTTAGTAAAGGTACTTTATTAAGTGCCTTAATACTTCAGTTGTAAATGTTCTATATTTAGTGAAAAATGCTAATTTTTAATTGTAAAAGTGACATACATACTTTACAGAAAAGAATCTGAGAAAAAAAATCACCCATGATCCCATTATCCAGAGAAAGACTATTAATGTTTTGATATATTTTCTTTTAGATTTTTTTATTTTAATTTTACAGTTTTCTATAGTCAAGATTGTATTGCATGATTTTCCTTTCTTACTTAATTTTATATAATTTATAAATATTATTAAATTTCATTTATTATGAGGATGTATCATAACTCATTACTATTTTTTGCTTTTTCTATTATATGTATTTCTATTATATGTATGCATAATGTATATATTTGTATATAAATATTTGTTACTTTGACCTTTTCCATGGAATATGTTCTGAGAAAGAAAATTACTATATCAAATTATGTGAATATTTTTAAGGTTCTTGATTGATTAATGTATCAAATTGCTTTCCAGAAGGTCTTGCCATTTTATATCCCCACTAAAATGAGAACAGCAGCAAGATTATTCATTATGTAAAGAGTTACCTATGTTGATGGTTGAAAGTATCCTTTATAAAATTTGCATTTATTTCATTTTTAGATTGATATTTTCTTTCTAATATTTAGTATTTCTTTCTTTATTGTAATTGAAATAGATTTCCTGTGTTTTAGAAATATAACTTTCTCATAGTACTTTTTCTATGATTTGTTTTAGTAAGCCTTCCGGTAATTCTTTTGAATGTTTAAGATTGAGATCACTTGTGTAAGTTTTCTGGGGCTGCCATTACAAAATATTACCAACTAGGTGGCTTAAACAACACATTAATTTTCTCCTGGTTCTGGAGGCTAAGATGAAGGTGTTCGCTGGTTTACTTTCTGCTGAGGCTCCTCTCCTGGGCAAGCAGATAGATGTTCACCTTCTTGCTCACATGGTCCCCATTTGGTAGGTGGACAAGCAGCCCAGGTTTCTTTCTGTTGTCCAGGTTTCCTCTTAGAAGTACACTAGTCAAATTGGATTAGGACCCACCCTAATGGCTGTATTTTAACTCAGTTATTTTAATAAGGCAGCTAACTCTTGGTGGGCTCCTGAATGGGGCTTGTCACCAGAGAGACCAAGCTATGACTAGAAGCCTGTCTCTAAATATAGTTACATTCTAAGGTACTGGAGGTTAGGGTTTCAACATAGGAATTCGGTGGGGACACCATTGAGCCCATTACACCACTGTGGTCATTCAGTGATTTTCAGGGCTAGAGTATATTCAGTTGTATGTTGTACTATTTTTGTGCTGTTGCCAGGGATTTAGGTTATTTTTAATTTTTTTCCTGCTATAACAAAGAATGCTATGAATATTCTTGTATAAGTATTTTGTGCATCTTGTGAGTTACTTTAGCTCTGATATGTAATGGGTGGATGTAGTGAATAGAATCTTTAGCTTTAGTAGCTATTACTGAATTACTCAATAATTTGGAAGAGAAGAGAATTTTTTACTTCTCTGGAAGTGTAAGAGAATTCTTGTTTCCCTATCTCCAAGGCATCATTGATATTGTAAGACTTAAAAAAAAAATAATTTCGAAGGGTGTGAATCTCATAGGGTTATTTTAATATGCATTTTTCTGCTCTTTGTTGTCATTGAACATCTCTTTATGTATTTATTGATCATTTAAAGTTATCTCCTCTGTGAATTATGTGTTCATATTTTTTGCCTATTTTTCTTTTAGGTTGTTTGTCTTTTTCTTATTGACTTGTAGACTTTTTTCTCTAACATCTACTATTACACTATTGCTGGTTATGTGTGGGAGAAATACATTTTTCCAGTTCGTAGACTTTTTTCAGTTTGTTTACGAGGTTGTCTTTTGTGAAGAAATTACAAATTTTAATGGCAAATTTATTAGTTTATGGCTACTTTTTCTGTTTTTATTTATTTTGATATGTCATCATGGTAGACTTCAAGTGACCTGATGGCAATTTAATTAAAACAAACAAAACCAAAATATGTACTGCCTTTTGTTTAATGGAAGGCTGTACTCTGTAAGCTGTTAATTTAGCTAGCATGTAATTTTAAATGGTAGTGTTTTTGCTTTAGGAGACTGGATTTTCTACGTGGCCCAGCATGTGTGGTTTATAACCATATTTTGAGTTAACAACACAAGCTACTATTTTAATATATGGGTGGGTCTATCATAATGATGCTGAATAAGTTTCTTTCTCTGTTAGTAAATAAACTATGATGCTGAATAAGTTTCTTTCTCTGTTAGTAAATAAAACAACACATCTGTAGCTTTGAGACTTGTGATGTGGGCTGTTCTCCTTGGGGTTAGGTGGTACCTCAGGGGGGTTCTGATTTGCATTTCTCTGATGATCAGGGACGATAAGCATTTTTTCAAATGTTTGTTAGCCGTTTGTCTGCTTCATCAGAGAAGATTCTGTTCATATCTCTTGCCCAGTTTTAGATGGGATTATTTACTCTTTTATTGTTGATTAATTTACTTAGTAATTTTTAAAAAATTTTATGCCCTTTCCTCTAAGGAAATGGGTGGCCCCAGCCCACAACTTCTAGCAAATGTATATAACTGTGTTGCTGATAATTGTAAATGTCTCTTCGACACATTGAAGACCCAGTGATTATCTGGATACAGACTATGTAGTCTCATCCCTAGATCCAACTCTGCCAACACATTGGCTATTTTCTGGCTTGTTTTTAATTTTATCTCCATTCGAAAGCCAGGCTGTATACCAAAGATGGAGGTAAAAACCATCTTCCTAATTGTTACTAGCTACTGTTTGGCGACTGAACTTGGCAGACAAAGTTCACCAAAATTCAAGAGGTTTTAGGATGATAATAATGAAAACTAGTGTGGTCCAGTGTTAATATCCAAAGAACTTGCTAGATTTGCACATTCTCAGGCTCTACCCCAAACCTGCTGAATCAGAATTCTGAGAGTGGGGTCTTAGTAATATGTTTTAACAAAACTTCCAGGAGATCTGAAGCAGGTATCCGAAGGGCTATTCTGTAGCATCAGTTCTTTAAGGACAAAATGATGTACAATTTCTGACAGTGTAGGAAGGTTGATAAAGCAAGTCATAGCACTTGCCTGTAGCTCTTCTTTTCCTTGTAGTAGGGAGATGAAGTCAGGATGGAAGAGTGTGAGGAAGGGTAGGGGTCTGATCCTTTCACTCTTCCTGGAAAATATACGTTGACCTTCATGTCTTTTCCCTCCATGTCAGCACTGGACTGAAATTATGTTACCTTTTTGGTGCCCCCAGTTTCAAAGTAATATCACTAATTTCTTGAATATTTGCCTGTACAAACCCTTTGTTTGGCCTTGTGTAGGATAACAGGAAATATGTATAAGATGTGAACCCCACCCACATGCTTGGGTTTCAGAGACTTGGGTTCAAATTCTGGCACTGAACTTGACTTGCGCTATAATTTTTGGCAAGGTCCTTTATCTCTTTGCCTCTCATTTTCTTCTATCGTAAAGTGAAGGCAATACCTACTGTGCATTCCTTACTGGGATGTTCAGGGGATTAAATAAAGTAATGTATATAAAACACTTTAAACATAATGGGAACTCAGTAAATGGTAGCTGGATCCTATTATCATAATCATCACCCAGTTATTTCTGTATTTGAATATCGCACTTGTTTCTACAGGACATACTATATTAATGGCCTCGGTGACAGTTTTCAGGAATTGCCTTCTGATTCTGAGAGGATTCCATCAGAGTGGATAATTTAATTAGCCCTTGCCTGCTGAACACTGTGGCTGTGGTGCTCAGTAAGAGAAGTGAGGTGCAGGAAGAACCGGGGCTTTGGAGGCAGATAGATCTTGAGCTGTCATCACTCCAGCAGTCACTAGCTTTGTACCTTGGACAAATTGCTGAGATTTTTTTCTTCCATTTCTTCATCCATTAAAAGAAAGGATAATACCTACTTTTAAGGGTTATTGTGGGGATTATATGAGAATGTATGTAAAATATTTGGCTTGTAATAGACATATTTTTATAACTTTTTAAATATAATAATCACTACCTTATTTCCCCTTTCCTTTACATACTATAGAATTTTAATGTCTGACTTATCTCGAATATATATGTTGAGTTTTTTCTCACTTTTTATGCTTGGAGACCATGAAACCAGATCAAGAGGCTAAATGTCTTTACTACTGGAAATGGATTAAGTTAACAAAATTAGATGTAGGAGTTCATGATTACTAGGCTTGTATTTATAGATTTTGGTGTCTATATTTAAAGTCTATATTTCAGTGGCATTATGTGCATTCACAATGTTGTACTACCACAGCTATAATTTTAAGCCTTGGTTGTTGCACAGTACTAGAAAATTTATATGTTGTGTTTCCTTGGCCTGTATGTTAGAAAAGACTGTTAGTGGCAGGTAACAGAAGTGTTAAAACTGGTTTAAGCAGAAGGGGATTTATTAGGGTGTAATAGTTTACAAAATCTTTGAAGAAACAAAAGGGATAGACTGTAGGCTGAGTTAGGAATTAGCTTCTGGACACATTTTTCATCTGGCTTACTAAGTGAGTTGTAGCTGTCTCTGTTCTTAGAACTGTACTGTTTGCTCAAGTTTGGAAGCTACTGAAGGAGGACTTTCAACTTCTGCTGCTGGCCCCAGAAGAATCATCACCTTGCCCATTACCATAGCTGGACCTACCTGGGCTTGAATTGTTACTTTTCTTTGTTTCCTTTCTCCTTGGAGTGTTTCTGCATGGCAAACCTAGGGCTGCAGATCCAAAGTTGCAAGGGAGTCCGGCAAAAGTACCCATTAGCTTTCTAGCTACTGTTGCATTCTATGACATGCTGGTATGGGGTTGAGTGAATGTTAAGAACAAATCTGTAATATCTGCCATAGCTTTTGAAAAGGAAGAAGCTGGGGGAACATACTGATTTAACGTCTTTTTCCTTTTAAAAGTGATGATATTTTTGGTCTTTTGGATATACACCTAGTAGAGGAATTGCAGGATCAAATGGCAGGTCTACTTTTAGATCCCTGAGTGTTCTCCAAACTTCTTTCCAAAAGGAACATATTGGCTTGCATTCCTACCAGCAGTGCAGAAGTGTTCCCTTATTCTCCACATCCATGCCAACATCTGTAGTTTTGGGATTTTTGTGATGTGGGCTACTCTTTGCAACAAAGATATTTGCACCAGATTGTTCATTGCAGCTCAATTCACAATAGCCAAGTCATGGAAGAAGCCCAAATACCCATCGACCCATGAATGGATTAATAAATTGTGGTATATGTACACCATGGAATACTATGCAGCATTAAAAAAAATGGAGACTTTACCTCTTTTATGTTTATATGGGTGGGGCTGGAACATATTCTTCTTAGTAAAGTATCTCAAGAATGGAAGAAAAAGTATCCAATGTAGTCAGTACTTCTATGAAACCAATTTGTAATTACTGACATGTTCTTATGAAAGATAGATCACAAATATAGTCCAGGATAAAGGAGAGAAGTAGAGGGGGAAGAAAGGGTAGGGGGGAGTTTTGATAGAGAGGGTTAGATGGTGGGACCACACCTATGGAGCATATTGTAAGGGTACAAGTCAAATCTATCAATTATAGAACATAAAAGTCTTAATGTAATAATTAAGTAAATGAAGTGAAAGCTATACCAAATTGTATTAAAAATTAACACACTATACCCCACAAATTCATAAATGTATTCATTATGTATGTGTATATGACTTAATAAAAGGAAATAAAAATAAAAGTGATGGTAGTTTCAAGAGGGAAAAGTGAAAATGTCAGTCCAGCATTGTTGATAGGAGATAAGTTCTACATTAAAGCAAAAAAAATTTTGTGTATAAAGTCGTTTTTAAAGTATTATAAAATTTTGTGTGGGGGTGGCGCCTGTGGCTTAGTGAGTAGGGCACCAGCCCCATATACTGAGGGTGGCGGGTTCAAACCCAGCCCCGGCTGAACTGCAACCAAAAAATAGCCGGGCGTTGTGGTGGGTGCCTGTAGTCCCAGTTGCTCGGGAAGCTGAGGCAGGAGAATCGCGGAAGCCCAAGAGCTGGAGGTTGCCGTGAGCTGTGACTCCACAGCACTCGACCAAGGGCAGTAAAGTGAGACTCTGTCTCTACAAACAAACAAACAAACTGTGTGGATCTTGTGTTTATGCAGCCTATATTGAATGAATTTGACTTTTCAAATGTTTTATGGTTTTGCAATAGGATATATGGATGTAACATTCTTACTAGGCTACCATGTTTGCTTATTTTTGCTAATCACAAGAAAAATATATCTTGTTGAAATGTCTTAAAACCTAGAGCCATGCAAAAATTTTTCATGTAAATTATATTACTTTGAATACATTTATGGTGGGGGTAGAGTTGGGTTGATGTTGGGATAATAATAAAGTTATATGTAAAATATAGTGTCTAATTTGAAGATTATTTTCTATTTTTTAAAGAGGTGGCCAACATATAGAAAATATTTTACAAAATTTTATAATGAATATTTTGTAAATAAGGGTATATTTAGCTACAATTTCCCATTTCTTTATGGTGACTTTAGTGGGGACTTCTGGGACACCTTGTATTATGTTTGTTTTGGGGCCTTTTTCAGAGGTGAATGTCTGTAGTTATTCAGATTTTCAGGTGGTCTTATGTCCCTGTGGAATGTTAATAATAGCTAGCCGAAGGCTAGGACAGATAGGTGAATCAGAAAAGATATCTGAGCCCAGGATGGGTTTCTTCAATATTTAACCTGTAGGGAAAGGTGGGAGAGGTGATGTTAGTGCTGTTTCATAGATGAGGGTGGACCAGGGGCAGCCATAACTGGTAACTGACCTGAGATGGTAACAGATCAGGGATATAATTACATATAATTACAATTACTTTGACTCAGTCCAGTGGACAAAGTCAAAGTCTAAATCTAATGGGAGAGGACTGATTTTAAGTCTAAGTAGGCAGGGCAATGTCATTGACAACAGAAAGGCTTAGGCTGAAATAGCACACTAATATTCAAGCAAGGCCTAAAGGAATGGGCCAAAGGTTAAATTTTTAGCTCCTTTTCATGGTGAGTTTTCCTAAAGAGACTGGATGTAAAAGAAAAAACAAAATGCTTTTTTCTTGTTGTCACACAATCATTCAACACAACTTTTGATACCAGATTTTCCGGTGGACACCAATTGAATGTTCTATTACTTAATTCAAATTTGACCTTATCTGCCCAGAGATAGTCTCAGATTTCACAGCTTAAGGGTTCAGTTCCACAAGTTAGGATCTGTGCTTCTGATTGGCTATAAATTAGGAGTCCCATGGCCCTCTCCTTGGGTTCAATTAATTAGCTAGGATGGCTCACAGAACTCAAGAGAACTCTGGCTTATGTTTACTGGTTTATTATAAATGATATTATTAAGTATATAGATGATCACCCCGAGAGAAGAGAGGCATAGGACAAGCAAAGTAAGGAGATACAGAGCTTCTGTGCCTTCTCTTGAGTGTTGCCCTGCCAGCATCTCCACACAGTTAGCTATCAGACGATCTCTGACCTGAACCCCATCCTTTTGGGTTTTTATAGAGGCTTCATTATATAGTCATGATTGATTATGCCCTGGGTCATTGGTGATTACCTTAATCAACCTTCAGATTCTCTCCTATCCCAGAAGGTCTGGGAGGGAGACCGAAATTCTCAATCCTCTAATCACATGGTTGTTGTGCTGGCAACAGTCCTCCATCCTGAGGTTATCCAGGAGCCCAAAAGTCATCTCCTGAGAAACAAAAGTTGCTCCTGTCATCCAGGAGATTCCAAGGGATTTAAGAAATTGTTCTGTCACTTAGGAAAATAAATACAAAGGTGTTAGAAACTGTGTCGGGAACTCAAAGGTCAAGTAGAACAAAAGATTCTCCTAGTACCTCAGTTGCTTAGGAAGTTTCAAGGGCTTAGGAACTCTACACAGTCACAGGCCAAATACATAATTCTTGTTATACCACAGTATAACACTGGGCCATCACCTGCCTAACAAGAGTTTTAACTGAGCCTCTTGTGTTTGATGAGAGTCACAAAGTGACCATCAAATTCCTGCCCATTCTAGCATTCTGGGATTTCAAAGGCAGTAATTCCTCTTCTGGCAAATGGGTATGTTGTCATTTATGTCCTTGTTAAAGTTTATCCCTGGAGGCACAACTATTATGTTTTAGCATTGGTAGGTGTTGTAGACTTGATCATGAATTTACTCCCTAGAAGACCAATCCTTCAGAGTACTTCTCCAGGCTTCTCCTCTTGAGCTCTTGTCTCTCCCCTGCCTGGTGGTGGTGTTTTAATAACTTTTTATAATTATTACTAAAAATTTTGTTATTTTCTATGACTTAGATCTTTGCATTGATTATATTAATAATATAAAAGGATTACTATTTTTTGAATTTCACACTGTTGTTAGATATCAGAACCTTCTATGTGCCTTTATAGCTGACATGGCACAAAATAGATCTGTGTCTATGTATACACACATAACACACATAAAAACATATAATGTCGATTTCCATTTGCTTCAGTCTTAAAATTTTCATTTGTAACAGTCCTGGTATAGTTTGGTTTGTGAAGAACGAAGAGGCCTGATACTGTCAGTAAAACTGTCTCATAGGTATGATTCAAACAGTTTTATTGGCAACATATGGGTTATGAAGAGCCACAGAGGGGAGTGTGGAGTGTGAGGGTGCTGGATTGTCTTTTTTGGCACTTAATTGTATCAGTCCTCCTGCATAGTATTATTTGTTGCTGCCTAGGGAATATAGAAAAATAACATTGAATGTCATGAACAAAAATCAGAATAAGTTATAATTGTTGAGTTTATAGGGAATTGTTGGGATGAAAGATGTATTTTTCCAAACCTGAATTTTGTTTGGTATTTTAAATTTTATTCAGTTTTTTAAATTAAAACCCACATTTTCAACAATATGAATTTTTGAATTAACTTTACATACACCTAACTTGAGTTTCATAGATGGGGAAGACATTTGTTTCTTTCCTCCTGTTTGACAACATGTGGTCTGTTTAATTAATTTTACTGAATATTAATTTTTCTTTGGAGTTATTTGTAGCATTTAAATGATTACAATACTCTGATTACATTACTAGTTGCTACATAGAAGACAATATCAGAAACAGCCTGTGGGTTTACAGAGCTTAATTCTATAAACTCAATCATCTGTGGATGATGTTTGAATAGTCCGTGGTAGAAATGATAGACACTGCAAATGATAGCAAAGTGATGACCTCTGGGAAACTGGGAGGGAAAAAAGATCAGAGAGGGGTACACAGGGGCTTAAAAGTTGTTTTTATTTTATTTTATTTTTTAAGCTTCTCTTTCAGTTAAGATTTATTGATTGTTAACAGATTTTTAAGCCAGAGATTCAGGTTGAGGCAAAGGTAGTGGAATAGTTTGTGTCATTTTCCTTTTCTAAAGTTATTGCCTGATTTGCTCAGTGTGGTTTCTTAGAGGAGGGGGATAAATCGCAGACTGAGAGAAAAGCCATGACGGGTGGAGCTGGAGACATTCTGGGAAAGAGCCCTGCAGAAGAAGGTACTGAAATGTTATCCAACTTAATCACTACCTTGAGACTTAGGTTAAATGTAAGCATTTATGTTATGGTCTACTCTGAAATACTTAAAATTTTTTACAGGTGATTTCTCAGTCTTTATGTAGGAAACTTAATGGGAGGCAAAATTTCTTTACTTCCGATTCACATTTGGGTTTAAGACTGTTCTCTGAGAGACCCAGTCCTCTGAAATGGATAATTCTCAAACTGATGAGTCCTCACATGGCTAGTCTGGTTCCTTCTGTAGGCTGGTAAAATAATATCGGAAGCCAAGCTGTTCAATATTTAGATTGTAGTGATTAAGAAAGCAGCATGCATTGTATGTTTATTTCTAGAATGTGAGCAAATAGGGTCACACTTCAAGTTCTCTTCAAATGCTTGTGACTATTATCATGTTTTATGACATGATTTCATCTAACAGCTATTTCCATGGAGTTACTTTCTTTCTGGAATAGACCAAACTTCTGCTTAAAAATGTACTGCCTCCTGGGCGGCACCTGTGGCTCAGCTGGTAGGGCGCCAGCCCCATATACTGAGGGTGGGAGGTTCAAACCCGGCCCTGACCAAACTGCAACAAAAAAATAGCCCAGCGTTGTGGCGGGTGCCTGTAGTCTCAGCTACTCGGGAGGCTGAGGCAAGAGAATTGAGTAAACCCAGGAGTTGGAGGTTGCTGTGAGCAGTGTGATGCCACAGCACTCTACCGAGGGCAATAAAGTGAGACTCTGTCTCTACCCCCCCCCCCCAAAAAAAAAAAGAGGAAAGAAAAACAAGGAAAAAGAAAAAAGAAATGTACTGCCTCCCTATGAAAGTCTGGTTTAAAGGTTTCATTGTCCTTTGGAAAAAAGAATTACATTTGAGTAGTTTTGTTTTATTAGGAAAAAAGTTTAATATTATGTAATTGTGGGAGAGTGATTTTAGACATACAAGAAGAGAAAATATTGAGTACTTGTGGTCATTACATAGGGAAAGTGAACTCTGCTAAAGGAAATATAAGTAATAGTAGTAATCATAAATAAACGTAAACCTGTTTCCTACCAGATCTTTAAAAGAGTGTTTAAGAAATATATTTTATCTGATTTAGATTTAGCTGCTATTTTCTTTTCTTGGATAAACTGTCTAATAAATAAGGTAGAATTCCTAACTAGATAATCACGGTTTAAGTGTACTGACATTCACAACCAAGTATGTCCATTAAAATGTCGTAATAATTGAAATAATAAAGTGTACTATAAATAAAAAAAAACCTGTCAAGAGAGTGACCTAAATGACAGGGGAGGCTCAGGAAAGGGGGAGGGCATGGGATAAAAAATTACCTATTGGATGCACTGTACATATTTAGGTGATGGATACACTAAAAGCCCAGGCTTCACTTTAACCAATTCATCTATATAACAAAAAACCACTTGTACCCCCAAAATCTACTGAAATAAAAAAAAAATATGTTAAATATGAAGATAGTGTATGGATTAATTAGAATAATCCATCCGTATTATACAATAATGATTAATGATGATTATATTTGTAAAGGTCTGTGTATGTGTATTTATAGTTATAATGTTTCACAAATGTAGTTATATTTATTATGTATTCTGTTTCATTCTACCATCACCACAGTTTGGAAGTAGAATAAATGAGATTTTTCTTTACTAAGTGAAGAAATTGAGTGGGTAGGGTTTGGCTAAAACCAGGGATCCTGACTGCTGGCTTAGTCCTCTTTCCTTCTGTACATTAGTCAGAATCAGGGAAATTTGAATTTTTCCAGTCTATGGTATTTTTTTTGTTTTGGAGTGTTTCATTAGAACTCCTTCCATTTCTTGGAAAGCTCCCCCTAAACAGTAACTCTATGTAATCAATCTATTGTTAAATAGTACTTTTGGCTGTGGTTTTAGGGTTGAGAAGAATAAAAGTTGACCCAAATGATGTTTGTGGACTATATATTTATTTATTAACTTGGAGCAACATTACTATGCAAAAAAATTTAGGAATTAATTTTATCACTCACATTTGTGAAATTAGGGCAAAAGTCTTGACAATGGAGGTGTGAGCAGAACTTGTTTCCACCCTCTTCTCTTTTGAAGACCTGCCTCATCCTAGATCCCAGGAGCCTTCAGATTCCCAGGGGAGTCTTACTCAGCTTCTCCCATTATGATTTGTAGTATTCTTATTATTTTAAAATGCTCTTTTGGGAATATGTTTTATTTTTAAATGGAGTTAAAAGTAACTGTACTTAAATATCAATTAGTATATGTTATAAATGGAACCTCACAAAAACATTTGTATGTCTTACCTAGGTATACTTAGTCATTAAGATACAGAAATTTGGGGCCATCACAAAGGAATGTTTGCTCATTAAGAATAACTTAGTGATGTTATTTAACCACACTTTTTTTTTTTTTTGTAGAGACAGAGTCTCACTTTGTCGCCCTGGCTTCACACAGCTCACAGCAACCTCTAACTCCTGGGCTTAGGCGATTTCCTTTCCTCAGCTGCTTGCGTAGCTGGGACTACAGGCGCCCGCTACAATGCGGGGCTATTTTTTTGTTGCACTTTGGCCAGGGCTGGGTTTGAACCCACCACCCTCGGTATATGGGGCCAGTGCCCTGCCCACTGAGCCACAGGCGCCGCCCTTAACCACACTTTTTAGTAATACGTAATTCATTCATTCACACCAAAGATACTATGACTTGATGGTATATCTTAGTTTAGGCTTCTGTTACAAATACATCAGAAACTGGATACTGGAGCCTGGGAAATTTAACATCAGGGTGTGATCAGATCCCATGTCTGGTGACAGTCTGCTTCCTGGCTCAGAGACAGCCACCTTCTCATAATCTCACTTAGCAGAAGCAGAAAGGAAGCAAAGTCTTTGGTCCTCTTTTAGAAAGGTACTGCTCTCATTCCTGAAGGATTCTCTCTCAGGAGCTAAATCCTCAAATACCATCACATTGAGGATTAGGCTTTAATATATGAATTTTGACATGTACAACCCTAATTGTTCAAATGCCTTATTTAGAGCATGTGAATTAATAGTAATCAAACGTTTAGCTCACTGTTAGGGTTAACTCACCATGTTTTCTTTCTCTGTTGCAGCGAAATTTTACTTCCTTGTGTTTTACTACATGTGTGTGAGTGTGTGTATATATCTTTTGGGAGAATTGGAAAAACCAAAGTTGTGTTTTTCCTGTGGAAGTGTTAAAAATCCTAAGAAGCTTTCTTGAGATAAAGTTTGTCCCCTTTCAATTATTAAATGTGCTTTTCTCTTATCTGTGAATTTCACCTTCAGTTTACTGGCAACTGCTTTTTCACGTTAGGATCATAGAATTATGATTAACTCCTTGCCGTCTGGCTTCGGTCCCACCTCTGTACTGGAACTGCACTCTTGAAGGTCAATGGTGACCACATCTAGCCAAATGTAGAGGTTTTTTTTGTTTTTTTCTCAGTTCTCAATCTCCTTGACATGCTAATGCCACATGACCTTGGCTTTTCAGTGCTGTGAGTACTTTCCTTTGGGTTTTTGCTTTGAACTCTGCTGCCCACTCTCCTTCCTGTGATACCTGTTCCTTAGGTATTCGGGTGAGTTTATCCTTTCCCTTTGCTGGGCACATGCTTACTGCACTCTGTATCTTGTAACTTTAGTTCTTGCTTTGCATTTGTGTCATAGATAAATCATAATTTCTCTGAATTTTTACCCTGATGGATATTGCTGGTGGTTCTCCGAGTTCCATTTTACTTCATTGCCTTTCACCTAAACTCTAGTCCTGTCCTTTTTTCTCAGAATAGACCCCAAAGCATCTCCTTCAGACTTTTTTCTCCCCTGTAGCATTCTCTTAATACCTTGGCATTTAAAATTTTGTGTCCCTTATGCTGTGTCCTTTATCTGCCAGTAGTTCTAATGTCCTAAGTCTTTCTTGAAAAAAAATATATATTTTAAAGATAGAGTCCCACTTTGTCACCTTGGCTAGATTAGTGCTATGACGTCAGCCCCACTCACAACCTCAGACTCCTGGGTTCAAGCCATCCCCTTGCCTCAGCCTCACGAGTAGCTGGGACTACAGGCAGCTGCCTTGATGCCCAGCTGATTTTTCATATTTTCAGTGGAGATGGGGTCTCTTGCTCAGGCTGGTCTCAAATTCGTCAGCTCAAGTGATGTCCCGCCTTGGCCTCCCAGAGTGCCAGGATTACCGGCCTGAGCCACCATGTTGTCCACCTAAAAATGTTTCTTAAAATGGCTCCATGCTTTTCATTCCCTTCAGTTCTCCAGAGTAGTTTATAGTTTGTAAATCACTTTTAAATGTGTTAATTTTCTAATTAAAATAACCAGTGCAGTAAATTTGTGAATTAGGAAGAGTAGAATTTATTATCCCAATCTGTGGGTGAGGAAATATATATTGAAAGAAGTGACTTGCCTGAGGCACTATTGCTATTTTGTCTATAGATAAGGAAAATTCTATATAATATATAAGGAAATTAAGGCTTACAGAAGTTACATAACTTGCTAGTCATTAAGTGCGATGGGGTGGGGGGTGGGGTGGGGATTTAAACCCTGGCTTGCAAGCTCTGGTTCTCTTTTTACAACCACATTTTATCATTTATCCAATTCTTGATGTTACTCTTCTTTCTACGAACTTGGTTTCTTTTGTCTGCATAACCCTTTTTGCACCTTGTTATCAACTCTTCTGGACTCTCAGTAAGTCTTCTTTCCACCATCTCTCAGTAATTTGTTCATTAATTCTTTGTTTTTTCCGTCATCTCTGGTAACCCTCCTCTCCCCACTGCAGGGAATTCTGTGCTCCTGACCTTGTTGTCTTTTCACATAGACCTTATCTAGTGCACTTTCTCACCTTCACTATTGCTGTTTTCTCTTTTCAGCTGATCCCGAGCCAGCTCTTTACTGTCTCGTTCTAATGCTTTCTGAGCACTCAGAGCACCCTGGTCAGAGCTGTGAATGTGGAAGAAGTGTGGCCCTTGCTGAGGTGCACAGTTAAGAGAAGGAGCCAGACTGGATTCCCCACTCTGACAGCACTGACAGACGGAGGTGTGCATGGGTGGCTGTGGCAGCACTCAGAGGATGTGATTCATTTTACCTGAGTGATCGGGGAAGATGTGACAGAGTAGCTGACCTTTGAGCTAGAGCCTTAAAGGGGGAGGAGGTCTCTAGGTGGAAAAGGGGTGGGGGACGAGTGTTCTGGAAAGAGGAAATACTGTGTGAATAGAGGAATGAAGTCACAAATATGTTATGCTGTATTTTGTGGTATGAATGTTAAAGACATTTGTTGCAGGGCTACGCAAAGCAATTTGTTGCTGCCCAGGGGCCTTAAGTGACTTGGCCTTTTCTTGGTTGAGTCATTTCAGTCTAGGGTTTGCTTTTGATCTTACACTTTCAGATACCTGATTTGCTCTGCCCCTGAGAGCAAATATCTTTTAGAAGTGGGCATACATTAATTATGCTCTTAGAAACTGATAAAGGGTATCTGTGTATCTATATATTAGTTTGTGTATTTGTCAGTTTATTAATTTCCAAGAGAAATACAACTGTCAAGCAGATCAGATTCTTAACCTGGCAGATCAGTATGTTCCCTCTGTGTAGACAGGTCTCTTTGGGAAGTTATTAATATGGAAGCTGACTGATGGAAAAACACAGCTGTCAAGTTGATCCAACATTTCTGACCAGTGGACTCTCTCCTGGCTGGATGCATGGAAGCCACACTGGCAGAAGACTACCTGTTGAGCATGGAAAGCTCAACATCCATGAAGGGATAGTGTTTGAAGAAGTATCTTGCAGCTGATAGAGCTTGAGGCGCTCTCACCCCCTGTAGAAATAGCTTTGCCAAGGAAACCACATTATTTGAGTCAGCTCAGCTGAAACTTCCCTGTAGTAGCTTAGCTCCATCTTGTCAACACTTGTGTGGGTGGCTTCTCGGATCCATACCTTCTGATAGATGCCTTCTCCTTTTAGATATGTTGAAATATTCTGTCAAGTTATAGGGAAGTCATAAGAACTAGAGATGCAGGAAGATTTTCATATCTCTGTTTTGATCCATTTTGTTTTACTTGAAGTCACATTCCTTATTTTCAGTCACTTGAAACCATAATCAGAGCATGGTCAATAGCCCCTGAAGCTAAGAGTATGAGATTTGCTCATGGTGGGATGTGGGAAATAAGCCTAGAAAGGAGAGTTGATCAGATTGTAAGGGTCTTGGGAGCTATACTAAGGAGTTTGAATTTCAAAGTACTCTCAATTCACGTCTCTCCTTTCTAAATTCTTTTTTCCCTGGTAAGATCTTTTTTTCAGCTTTTGAAGTTTTGTTATTTTCCGTATGCTACTGTAGAGCATATGGTATTGGCTCTCAATTAACCTTAAGAGAGCATTTAATTTAGGCCCCCCTTTTTAAATTAAAAGAATTATTTATTAGAGATAGGGTCTTTCTGTGTTGCCCAGGCAAGTCTTGAACTCTTGACTTCAAGCCATTCACCTGTGTTGGCCTCCCAAATTTCTGGATTACAAGCACAAGCCACTATGCCTGGTTGCTTTTGTGTTTTGACTAATAAATATTACGTGTTATTTTCATTTTAAATATGAGGTACAGGAGGCTGGAGAGCTTACATCTACTTCTGACTCTAATCTTGCTTCTTAGTTCAGGCTATTTCTACACATCTTCCTGCCTATCCCCTAGTTGTTTTGGATAAGATATTACTTTTTATTTAATATACAATGTTTCTTTTTTATATTATTATATAATATTTTTATCATGGTGCTTATGTTGTATACATGTATATCTCTCTTTATTGATCAGGTATCTGCCTCTTTTCTCTTTAGGCAGCTTGCTAGCTCTTTGTACTCATTTTTTTTGCTTAAAGTACCTATTCTGGTTGAATTTGAAGCAATACTGAGACAACAGAATATCATTTTGAAGCCTAAGGATATTTTAGTCTAGTCCAGTACTCTCATTTTCTAGAAGTGGAAGCTCAGATCCTAGGGCAGCTGTAATTTGCCGTAGAATACAGGACTAGTAGAGCCATGAAAGGCCACAGATACAGTGATGCCTGGTCTAGACATGTTTGCACCATAGTACACCTTTTCCCTATCCAGTGAGTGATAGGGATAAAAGGGATCTTCAAAAATCACTTATATCAGTGTAGAGTGTCCAAAACTGCTCTAGGACTTAAATTGGCAGCATTTCTTGTTAGAGCTAGGAAGAGTACAGATTTGAATGTCTTAGAGTGAATCTTATTGTATTAGGTAGAAAGGGGAATGAAAGAGGGACAGAGGGAAGGAAAGTCATGTACTGAAAACTTGCTGTATTCCTGTTAAGTAATGGACAGGTGCTTTATGTGTGTCACTTCAGCTATTTCTTGTGACAGTTCTTTGAACTGACTGAAGTTAAATACATTTTGTTGATGAGAAACTGAGATTCTCAAGAATGAAGCAGTCTTGCAACTAGAAGTAGATGATGTAGGCTGTGAGCCTGGGGCTAGGGGAGTACCAAGACTGTGCTCTTTCAGGTGTGCTGCATTGATACAGCTCTTGACTGAAGCCCGTAAGAACAGCAGCTTTAACAGATACTGGCCGGTGCCTGTGGCTCAGTGGGTGGGGGGCCGGCCCCATATACCAAACTGCAACAAAAAACTGGTGCCTGTAGTTCAGAGGGGTAGGGCCCTGGCCCCATATGCCGGAGGTGGCGGGTTCAAGCCCAGCCCCAGCCAAAAAAAAAAAAAAAAAAAAAACCATACAAAAAACCATACAAAAAAAAAAAAAAAAAAAAACACATAAAAAATAAATAATAGCCGGGCATTGTGTTGGGTGCTTGCAGTCCCAGCTACTGGAAGGCTGAGGCAAGAGAATTGCCTAAGCCCAGGAGTTGGACGTTGCTGTGAGCTGTGTGAGGCCATGGCACTCTACTGAGGGCGATAAAGTGAGACTCTGTCTCTATAAAAAAAAAACCCCAAAAAGCAGGTACCACACTGGACTTCATAATGATGAGCAGTCTAGCAGCCATGCCCCCGTTGTCTGTGGCAGTGGTGGTAAATGCTGGTGTGCAAGTTGGTGGCAATGCCTGACTAAGTGATACCACATTTTCTAGCCATGGTTAATGGCTGAGTTTTGTGACCTTTTTATAAATGTATCTTGTGTCATTGTTGCCATTTCCATTCTGTGGGAGAACCGTACCTTGTGATTAGTCTAAAAATCTCATTCTTGTTTCTTAAATACCTACAGTCTCACTTTCTGTCGTATTAATGCTCTTCCTTTCTCCTCTTTCTCTCCCCATCCTTTGTGTATGGAGAAGAAATTGGATATACTTATATCAAAGGTACTTGTCTGCGTCAGCTTCATCCCCCCTCCAATACTTCTGTGCTGGTATGAAGAATCATGGGGAAAAAAAATAAATAAAGAGAGAGTGCTGCATAATCACACTGTTTTCCAGCAAAACACTTTTTGAAAATGGCAAGATACATGGATATATGCAATTCATTACTTATATAAAGTTCACCATTTATATTTATAAAATCTGTGTTTTGGTGCTAAATGCACTTACTTCAAGTTTCAAAGAATGATTTAAAAATACTTTGGAATCATCTCCCTATAAGCTTTCAACTGTGTACATAGTGCAGTTTTTAGCATGTTCTGTTGCATACCTGCAGTTTGCATCATCTTTGAGAATGTTTACCACTTTTTTTGCAGGGCACATGTGGAGACTTAGCTAACAAGTGTCATTATATATGTGGGTTTCAAAAAGCAACTGGGGGAAATTATATTTAACCTTTTCAAAGGGTTATCTGGGCTTTCCCCCATTTCAGAGCAAAAACAGATGCAAACCAAGGATGTGTATTGATGTACCTTTTTTGGAAAAAAATTTCTTTTTAGGTTATTCAAGTAGTTATTTTTGCTTAAATATCATCTCCTGCCCTCTGAAATTTAGAGAGTTTCTGGTAATAGTTTACTGTAACATGATTTCCATCACTTTGTTCATTCAGTTAAATTCCTAGGAATTGTTTCTTAAAAAAGAATAACACAGTTATAAGATGAGAAATTAGAACTGTGGCATTTGATTAAATGTGTTCATAGGGAAAAATATGCTAAGAAGGGATTAAAATTTCCCCCTTATGCCAAAAAGCCCATTAAACTGGTAGGCAGTATAGAGGGGAAGTAACTCAAGGGAATATCCTGAAGTGGAAGATACTGAACAGTTCTTGTTAGAATGGGACATATGATCCCTTTCCCAAATAGAAGGGCTCAGACCATATATATTGCTATGTTGAGATGTCATTTAAATTTATTTAGATTTTGCTTTTTATTTAATTAGAGGCTGTAATAAGATGACACTTTAAAAAAATCACATATTTACTATATTGGAAAAAAATTATATTATCTATTATGAGTTAAATGTTTAAATTTTGTTAGTATTATTTCTCTTGTGTTCGTTCTTTCAGGTTTTCTATTACTCTTTTTGTTTTGTTTTGACACAGAGTTTCACTTTGTTGCCCTGGGTAGAGTGCTGTGGTGTCACAGCTGAAAGCAACCTCAAACTCTCGGGCTCAAGTAATTTTCTTGCCTCAGCCTCCTGAGTAGCTGGGATTATAGGCACCCGCCACAATGCCTGCTATTTGTTCAGGCTGGTCTTGAACACCTAAGTTCAACCAATCCACCAGAGTGTGAGGATTACAGGTATGAACTGGCCAGGTTTTCCATTTCTTTCTTCCCTTTTTTTTTTTTTTTTAAGGTTTCCATTTCTTAAGATCAGTGCCTTATATTAGAACATTACATGTTTTATAATTATCTGATGCAAACTTTCTCTAATTAAGTGTTTAGTGGTCCTCACTTAAGATGGTTAAGGCCAGGTACAGTGGCCTATAATCCATTGGCACTTTGGGAGTCCAGGTGGAAGGTTCATTTGAGAACAGCCTAAGCAAGAGCAAGACCCTGTCTGTCCATAAAAATAATAGAAAAATTAGTCAGACATTGTGAAGCGCACCATAGTTCCAGCTGCTCAGGAGGCTGAGGCAGGAAGATTGCTTGAGCCCAGAAGTTGGAGATTGTAGTGTGCTGCAATAAAGCCACTGCATTCCAGCCTAGACAACAGAGCTACATGTTGTCATCAAAAAAACAAAAAACAAACAAATAAAAATTCTAAAAACAAAAACCAAAAAAAACTGTTTAAGATAGTTTAATGCCTATTTTATTTTGTCTCTGGGTGTCCCAAAGGTTACCTATAAAGTTGTCATTTGTACATAGGAAAAATGGGAAATTGTACCTAAATGTACTTTTATTTACAAAACATTCATTATGAAATTTTGCAAAATACTCTCTATGTGTTGACTACCTCTTTGTAAAGTTTTGTAATGAATTTATTATTTTTTTTGAGACAGAGTCTTACTCTGTTACCCTGGGTAGAGTACTGTGGCATCATAGCTCACAGCAACCTCAGACTCTTGGGCTCAAGTGATCCTATTGTCTCAGCCTCTAGAACAGCTGGGACTACAGGTGCCTTCCACAATGCCAGCTACTTTTTTTTTCTTTCTATTTTTAGTAGAGATGAGGGTCTCACTCTTTCTCAGGCTGGTCTTGAACTCCTGAGGTCAAGCAATCTACCTGATTGAACCTCCCAGAGGGCTAGGATTATAGGCACACCCAGCCCCAGTAAGGAATATTTTGTAAATAAAGGTGCATTTAGCTACAATTTCCCATTTTCCCTATTTATGTATGGCAACCTTATAGGTGACACCCTGTATATAGTGGTTACTAGCTGTTGGTTGAATAAATGAATGAGTATAGAAGTATGGGGGCATATGAGATTTGGTGTTCTTAATCAGATTCATGATTTTGATGTTGTCCTATCAAGTTCTTAATACAGATTTTCATTGCGTGATTATGTGCTCACTATAAAAATTACAAGCAATAAGAAAAAGATAAAAAATTTAAAAATACACAATTTCCACACATAATCATAATTTGGAATAGCACTTCAGACATTTTTCTGTTTTCACATCCACATATACCCAAACATATACATATATTTATACATGGAGAAATAAAAAAATGATAAGGACAGAAATATCCTTCATATTTTTGTTTAAATAAAAGTAATATTTCTTGATTTTAACAAAAGTAAAAGAAATTAAAGTGAAACTAAAGGAATTACAGTAATTGGATGACTCTTTACAATAAGAAATTCCTAGGTAGTTTTCACTAAAATTGAAAGAAAAATTATGAAAATGAGAGATTAGGATCATTATATTTAAAAAATCAACTATATATTATCATATCAGTTTATTTCCTGCTGTGAAAAGTAAAAAAATTAGCAGATTTTCTTTTTCCCACCTCCTGATTTTTATTATTGATATTAAATTTGTATCTTGTCAAGCTGTGCAACATTTGCATTCTATTTTATAATTAATTTTCACAGTTATTTAGTTTTAGTTTTATTCTTAAAAGTATTCAGTGTTTACTACCTACTCTTTTATCATGGCAAAGTGTCCCAAGAGGTAGTCCCTGAGAAAATTCCATGCTGGGGAACCGATGCCTCCAAAAAAGTAGCATTTTTTTTTTTTTTTTTTTAAAGAAAAAGTTTCTTTGCCAGGTAGACTGAGACACCGAGTCTTATAGACTAAAATCAAGTTGTCCTATGCAATTTGATTACAAAATGACAATTTGTGTTTCAGTTTAAGTGTAATCCTTCAAATGTAAGAGTATTATTTTCTTTTAGTTGTCTATTTTAAAAAAGATTGGTGGAGTACTGGTGTCCAAGTGGCAAAACTCTGGAACGTCTGGTCACTTTCAAAAAGTCAGTACTAAATCCATTTGGCTTCATAAAAGCAAAAGTCCAGTGACCATTTCCCAAGACATTTAGAGGCTCTCAGAAATGCTGCTTCTGATAAACTTGCTGTATCCACCAGTTGTCATCCTATTTCAGGAAGACCAGAAAAGAGAGAATATAGAGAGATTTTTTTTTTTTTTTTTTTTTTTTTGTTACGTGTGGGGTATAGGTACAATTCTCGCCAGTTATCCATTATTAGAATATAGTATACCTTTATTCTTTTTTTTTTTCTTTACATTTGATAATGGGAGGTGGCATTAGAACAGCCTTGTCTATTAATTATACCCTGTGAATATGGCTTTTTTTCTGTATAAAACCATTTTTCAGAGGACAAACTACTCCATGTCTATGCTATGAAAATAAATTTAATCCTTATTTATACCAACACATATCTCTATTCTTTATTTTTTTATTTTTATTTATTTATTTTTTTCATTCTTCATTTTTTAATTCCTATTTCAATTTTTTTCCTGGCTGGTTGAAATTGATTATCAGATAGTTACATTTCTTTTTTCGGGTGATATTTATATCTATATATCTAATCAATTTATATATGTATACACTTTTTTTTTTTTTTTTTAAGAAGAGCTCATGAATGTTGTATTTCTTGAGTAACTGAATGTTTGAAAGTATGTGTATGTTGCTTTTTAGTTTTCTGGTTAATTTGGCTGGAAATCACATAAGTGGATTTCATATCTTTTAGAACTCTGAAGACATTGCTCTACCATTTCCAGATGATAAGACTGATGCTTTGGAAAAGCCTAAATAAAACCAAGGTTGATTTTCTTACCTGGATACCTAATGAACTCATATTTATTTTTATTTTTTATGTCTCCTAAGTTCTAATCATAAGAATATCTTTTAGTGTTAATTGCTGTGAATCCAGTTTTTCTGGAACATTTTTTTAAAGCATTTTCTTCTTTTCTCTATGTAAGTTTTCTTTTATTATATATATATCTTTGCCTTTTTTCTCTGTTCTACTTGTTCTTTTTTTTTTTTGTAAGAATGTTAAGTATGTATTAGCTGAATCTCTTTTACTTTCAGTATTTATCATCTCATCTCTAAAATTGTTTTTTTTCCATTTCATTTTTGGTCATTTTTTCCATGCCTATCCCTTATTTCTCTTACTGTTTCAGGATTAAACTAATTAACTTCCCTCCTTTCTCTCCCTCCCTCCCTTTCCTTTTTTTCACTCTGTTGCCCAGCCTAGAGTACCCTTGTGTCATAGTTCCTCACAACAACCTCAAACTCCTGGGTTCAAGCAATCTTCTTTGCTCAGTCTTCCAAGTAGCTAGGACTACCATGCCCAGCTAGTTTTTTCTATTTTTATTATAGATGGAGATCTCACTCTTGCTTAGGCTGGTCTTGAATTCTGAGCTCAAGCAATCCACCTACTTAGGCCTCCCAGAGTGCTGGGATTACAGGCGTGAGCCATCTGATTCCTTTCTGGTTGTTATTTCTGAATCAGTTCAATTTCATTAAGAACAGATATTGCCTGAAAAAAGTATGAGTTCAGATGCATGTGTTGAGTGATTGGGAAAGGAGCTAAATGGGATTAGTTTGAACTTCCCTTGGGGTTTCTTACTTCAGATATCAAGATTTTTTTTTTGCCCTGGGGACATGTTTCACCTTGTTTGCCTGCTGTGAAGGTCACTGTGACTTTGAGGCCGGTGAGTCATGAGAGTTTGTGCAGTCAATAGGCTGGTGGTAGCTGCTTCCCCTCTCTTTGACCCCAATTGGCAGTCACTCTGAGCTGAAAAGCTAGGTCAGTGACAATAAAAATGTCTTTTTGGTTTTTCCTCTGTTCTTCTGTGGTACATACATGTTTTCTGGAAAAATCTTTTATATTCTCCCTAGGTAGAGCCTCCATATTTTAACTCCACAGAGTTTCTTTGAATGTACCTAACTGTCTAATTTTAGGGAAATCTTTATTTTGCCTGAGATTTGAGGGGTGTGGTTTGGCTCTTAGCATTACTCCTCATTTTGATTCCAGATATCACATAATTTAGTGGATTCTTCTTCTTCTTCTTCTTTTTTTTTTTTTTTTTATAGTTTGTGGTTTGTGGTTGTGGCTGTCTTTGTTTCATTGATGATGTAGCATTCATTATTTTTTGTTCTTTTGGTTTTTTTTCAGTTTGTTTCTGAAGCAGACACTTGGATAACAGTGTCTTTTGTCTTTTCTTTCATTCTTTTTTTTTTTTTTTTTTCCCTTTTTTCATAGAGACAGAGGCGTCACACAGATCACAGCAACCTCCAACTCCTGGGATTAGGCGATTCTCTTGCCTCACCCTCCTGAATAGTTGGGACTACAGGCGCCTGCCGCAACACCTGGCTATTTTTTTGTTGCAGTTCGGCCGGGGCCAAGTTTGAACCTGCCACCCTCTGTTTATGGGGCTGGCACCCTACCCACTGAGCCACAGGCATGTCCTTTTTTTTTTTTTTTTTCTCTCTGTACTCTTGAGAAGATAGTGGTAAAGATTCTGACATTAGAGTTTAATTTTTGTTTTTGAAACCAGATGTATGAATTAAACTTGCTTACTGTTCAATGCTGTGTTTAAAAGTTGGCAACTCCTTAATATTTTTTGTATCGAGAATCCTTTAAGCATGCATTTTTTAATGTATTAGGAGGGAAAAATGATACATTTCAAGAGATTGAACAAAGAAATCAATTACATATAATATAGTAAAACCTTAAGAGTCAATACATATGGGTGAATGCTAGTTGCTTGGTGTGTAAGTTTCTTATTGGCATTGGGAACATAATCTTCTGAAACAATCATTGTAAAACTTAAGATTTTGACAATAAGCATTTCTCCTCAACATGGGAAGTTTGTTGAATTTCTTATAAAAGCACTTACTATCAACTTCTTTTGGAGAATAATATTTTTTGAAGGATCTGAGATATTTTAAAGAAAAAGTAGACACTTTGGTTATATGAATGGAAAACCATCGCATTTTATTTCTGTGTTAAACTGCACACACAAGATTTGGTCTTTATGTTGGAAAGAACTTGTCTATGTAATCAATAAAACATAATTAATAGACTTATTTTTTAAGAGCAGGTTTAGGTTCATAGCAAAATTGAGCAGGAAGTACAGAAGGTCCCCTCCCCCCCCCAACTTCAACTGTCAGTATCCCTCCATTGCTCTCAGATTAGTGTGTTTGTTACAATTGATAAACCTGTATTTTCCTGTCATTATTAACTGAGACTCTTAAATTAAGATTTGCTCTGTGTGTTGCACATTCTATGAGTTTCAACCAATGTATAAAGACTTATATCTCCCCTTACATTATCATACAGAACAGTTTCACTGCCCTGAAAGTCTTCTGTGTTTCACTTACTCTCCCCTTTCTCCCTTCCTACAATCTCTGACAACCTACTGATCTTTTTACTGTCTCCATAATTTTTTCTTTTCCAGAGTGTTATATAGTTACGTCCTACAACTTCTACAGTCTTTTCAGATTAGCTTCTTTCTCTTACCAATAGTTCATCCATGTCCTTTTGTGGGTTGATAGCTCATTTCTTGTTAGCATGAAATAATATTCCATTGTATGGATGTATTACAGTTTGTTGATCCATTCACTTTTTGAAGGACATTTTGGCTACTTTCAGGATTTGGAAATGATAAATAAAGCTACTGTAAACATAGATGTGCAAGTATTGTATGGACATAAATTTTCAACTCATTTGGATAAATACCAAGGAGCACAATTACTGGATTGTACGTTAAAAGTACGTTTACTTTTGTGAGAACTATAAAACTCTCTTCTAAAGTAGCTGTACCAATAATGAATGAGAGTTCCTCTTGTTCTGCATCTTCTTCAGTATTTGATGGCAGTGTTTTGGGTGGTAGCTGCTCTAGGAAGTCTGTAGTGTACCTTGTTTCAGTTTGCGATTCTCTAATAACATATGATGGTTCAACATCTTTTTACATATTTACCTGTTATTTGTGTATCATCTCCAGTGATGTGTCTGTTGTGGTCTTTTCTCTATTTTTTTAACTGGTTGTTTGTTTCCTTATTGTTGAGTTTTAAGAGTTCTTTATATGTTTTGACTAATGGTCCTTTACCAGATATGTCTTTTACAAAAATTTTCTCCCTGATCATGACTTGTCTTCTGATTGTTCTCTTAAGAATGTTGTTCCCCCTTGATTGCACTAATGTACACAGCTATGATTTAACGATAAAAAAAAGAATGTTGTTCAAAAACCAAAAGTTTTCAATTTAATTAAGTTCAACTTCATTTTTATAATGGATCGTGCCTTTGTTCTTAGATTTGAAAAGTTACTGCCAAACCCATCTACTTTTCTCCCGTGTTCCCTTGTAGGAGATTATAGTTTTGAATTTTACATTTAGATTTATAATCCATTGTGATATAATTTTTATAAAATATGTGAGGTCTGTATGTAGATTCATTTTTTCTGTATGTGGCTTTCTGGCTATTCTATTATTATTTGTTGGAGAGACTATCCATTCTTCATTGGATTGCCTTTACTACTTTGTCAGAGATCAGTTAACTGTATTTGTGTGAGTCTCTTTCTGGGCCTTCTATTCCATTCCACTGATCTATTTGTCTGCTCTTTTGCCAATACCATACTGTCTTGATACTGGGTTTTTAAATAGTAATTGGTAAAGTATTTGAGTGTTTTTTAAAATTTAAGAAGCAAGTTATCTTAAACCAATTTCTATTGTGTAGTATGAGCTAATGTTATTTTGAAAACTAAATGTATTATAAGCACCTTAGCAAAATTTGTATGTAGTAAAATCACAATGGAAAGAAATAAAATAGCAATATTTCCACTTTAAAACAACTATTTTTTTTTTTTTTTACAGGAGCTCATTTTGTAATTTCAGTTTTGGTTACCTAATACCTATTTTAAAATTTTGTATTTTCAAAAATGAAACGATAGTTTAAATGTGATTATGAAAATGTTTCTTTTAATCTTCTGAAATAATATTGTCTGATATGAGAAGTCCAGATAGCTGTTTTTTCTTTGTTACCTGTTTCTTTTTTATTGTATTAAGAAAGAAATGATAGCTACTTCTCTGAAGTATTGCATGGTAGAAGTCAATGTGTAAATACTTTTGTTTGTGAAGTGAATTGAGCTGGATCTTAGAGTATGCTAACAAATAGATGGCATTTCCTTTTTTTTTTTTCTCTCGGGTCTTAAAAACTAATTATTGAAAAAAAGACTAACCAGTAACATAAGGTAATGTTTGGTAAGTAACCGTGTGGGCGGCCCTGTATTGAATTTAGCAAGAGGTATGATTGGTGACTGTAAACTATGCTTTCACACAGCTGCTTTTTACTCATGGTTATCTTTAACCTTGTGTCAGAAACATAGCAAATTTACATAAAATTTCTTAGGAAATTATAATGATTATCAGCAGCCAAAACCAAGTGTTATATATTTTATATTATTTTTATCCAGATCTAATTTACTTACAGTAAACTGTGCCCAGTTGAAGTGGACAGTGTGATAAGTTTTGATAAAAGCACACAGATGTGTAACTACCACCACCTTTATGATTTGGAACATTGCTGTTACCCCAGAAAGTTCTCTTGTGTTCTCTTAAAGGCCTCCTCCTCCACCCCCACTCCCAGGCAATTGCTGGTCTCCTTTTATATTATAGATTGGTTCATATTTTCTAGAATTCTTTTTTTTTTTTTAGTTTTTTTTTTTTTTTATTGTTAAATCATAGCTGTGTACGTTAGTGCAATTGCCTGTACCCATTCCATATTTTCTAGAATTCTTAAGAGTATATTTTCCTTAATGCATAGATATATTTTTGAAAAATGGATGGTAAATTTAATTTTGGTAAAATGAACCATATATCTTATTCTATTTAAATGTCTAAGTTGCTCGCAATAAAGTTGAGTTCCTGCTAAAAAAAAAAAAAAAAAAAAGTAAATGTCTAAGTTGCTGAAATCAAGTTCAGTTGGTATAAATCTAACTCATGGCATGTTATTTTATAAAGAAAGGTGTCCTTTTGTAGTTATCTAACTCCTTTGTTTTTAAAGTTAACAAACAGTAAGTCTACAGATCCTGTTGTATTTTAGACTTTAATTCCACCCTTTTTCCATACAGTTGTCACTCAGTAGACAGTTTAACCTCAATCTGTGAAAGGCCATTTGCTTTGTCCTTATGCCCTCCTGCTCAGACCTCTGGGGATGGGAGAGTGAGGGTGGATAAAATAGGCCTTTACTTCATAACATTCTGTTCTTTGTGACTCCTCTTACTCACACATGGTCTATTCTAAAAGCATTCTGAAAAGTAGCAGTTGATCTCATGGATAATACAGCTCCACTAGGATGCAATATTAGAATACTTTTTATGTTTTTTAATCAAATGTTCTGAACATTTGTTTCTTTATTTAGGAAAGAGTTAATAATTTTTTTGCATATAAGAATAAGTGGAGTTATCTGGATTTGCCCAGAAAGGTTCTGTTTCTAGAATTTGTGCTGCTTCATTCATTAGTCACTTTGAAACTAGTTCTAAATAAGAGCCGAACATTATGAAAGTCCTATTTGTTCTACTAAACATTTAAATTTCTACTTCATTTGGAAATCTTATACTCACATAAAGACAAATAATTCAAATTCAAATTCACTTGTAGTAAAACCCTGAGTAACTAATGTTCTGTGAGCCAAGTACTCAAGTAAATGGCATTTGGGGGTGATAAATAGGGTCTGTTAAGAAGTCCTGAAGATCAACTTTTGAAGACTGCTTCACTAAAGCCTTCAGACAAAGGACTAAATGTTTCAGGAGTCAATTTGAGAGATAGTGTATGTGAGATGAGACTAAACCACAATCTACTGAGAGCATGAGAACAACTAACCAGAGAACTTAAATTTTGTGTCGTATATCCTTCTGAAAATTGATCAGTCAATACTCTTTTTATTTTTTAAGTTAAAAAAGAACTTTGCTCAGAAAATTCTTATTTTGTGGATTGTCTCAGAAGCCCAGGCATATGTCATTTAGCTGACATTGTGGTGGATTAGACATGGTCCTCTTTTCACCAGGTCGAATCAAAGACAAGAGCAAACATAAGTAGCCCATATTACAAAGCAGTTGCGTGAGTATGCTAACAGTGGCATGGGCAAGCTACAGGCTTGGACATCATGAGGTAACACTATTTAAATAGCACCATGAGTGATGAGTTGTATTAAAGTTTTTATTTATTTTTTTTCTGTTTCCAAAGTTACTATTTACTTTAGAACATTCAGAAAACCGGAGAAGCATAGAGATGAAAAGAAAAATTCTAAAATTACCATTTGTATTTTCATGTGTAGTTCTTTATTTTTGTTGCTGTTTAGCTGTTTCTTGACTTGTCATTTTACGTTTTATAATATGAACATTATATTAAATATTATTAAATAATATGTTGTTAAATATTCAATATTTTTTGAATATCATTTTAAATAACTACATAGTCATTTATTATGTAGATATAATTTATTTAATAAGTCACCTATTGCTGAACATGCTTTTTACTATTATAAAAACCCCGTGTGAAAAACAGTCTCACAAACATGGTTGATTCTTCTTTTTTTTTCTTTTAATTGAGAAAGAGTCTCACTATGTTGCTATGTTCGAACCCACAAGCCTCGGTGCATGTGGCTGGTGCCATAACCACTGTGCAACGGGCACCGAGCTGGTTGATTCTTTCTTTTAAATTAATTCTTATTTTGTCAGAGGGATACTTTTACCTTGTTAAAATTCTAATAGTTCTTAAAGGCCTATGGTTCACTAAATAGTTCTTTGCTCACTAATTCTAGTCCCCTTCTCTATAGACAACTATCTTTAACCCTTTTATCCATTCCTTCTGGTTTTTATATATCTCCATATTGATAAAGTACAGATACACATTCCCTAGGCCAGTGGTTCTCAACTTTCCTAATGCCATGACCCTTTCATACAGTTCCTCATGTTGTGGGGGTCCACAACCACTGGCCTAGGCTAAAGGGAATATACTATCTTTTGATTTATTTGTTTTAGACACCATTGAGTTTATATTATGGTCTTTAAGGATTTTTTTACTTTTATGTGGCCATCTCTTCTCATATTCTCAAATTAGATAAAATAAAAGTTAGATTAAAACTTTTGGTTAAATCAGTTTAAGTTTTCCATTATTGTACTATGCAAATATTCATAGCTGAGCGTTGAAATGAACACTGATGAAGAGTTTGTGTTTGAATTTCTTTCTTGAAGTTACAATGCCTTGTTTTTTTCTTTAGTTTTTTTTTTTTTTTTTTTTTTTTTGTCCGTCTTAGTAATTCCTTTTATACCTTCTGTGAGCTTGTTACTGTAATTTTCTGGAAAGGGAATGATATCAGGTGATTTATATGTTTTCTTTTTTTCCTTGAAGGCATTCTTTTTTCAGGAGACTTCAGTTTCCTCCCATCTCATCCTCTAGACCTACTTTGGGATTTTTCCTTTCTGTGAACCTGGGTACTGTCTTTGCCTTTTCTTGAATCTCATATTGTCTTTTTTCTTGCCTCTCTTCTACATTTTTGTGGCATATATTCTGTACTAGTTTCCTGAGAAGGGTATGTGAGAGGAAGTTTTCTTTGCTAAGTTTATTGATGTTTTGCTTGAATAACTTAATCCTAAATTGGAAATCACTTTAGATTTTTTTGAAGGAATTTTCCATGGTCTTCCAGCTTACTGTTATAAAGTAAAATCATGGAGCTTTTTGACTCCGTGATTACTGTATAAGAAAAATAAGTAGAAAGAGAATGTCTGGTTATAAGGGTATCGTATTTTAAAAACATTAAAGTTTGGGGAGGACGAAAAGGCAGAGGGACTGTTAGAAGCCAGGTAACAGCAGAGCGTCCACTGAGGTACGAGAATGAAGGCACCCAGGCTCACGTGAGGAGAGTGTGGGATGTAGTTGGAGCTTAGTAAATTGAGGCTCTATAATAAAAGCCCATCACCTGGAGTTCTGAATTTGTTTGTAGACATTCTTTCCTCCATTTATCATCAATTCTATGAAGCCTTCATTGACTTGTGGTAGGCAGTGAACTGACTTTTCATTTATCTTCTCTTAGACTTTGCTGTGCCCACATTCATGTGTACACATACGTATAGACACACACATCTCTTTAATTATCTATATGCCTTCTCCCTATCAAACTAGATGTTTGAGGAGTGACGTTATTAGGGCTACGTTAACGAAAGTGCAGTAGATTGGTTTTTACATTTATGGTGGTTGGATGCCATTGAAAACTGGAGAATGGGTAGCAGAAAGAAGGGATTAAAGGAAGAGAGAACAGGTTATTTCATTGTCCATGTTTAAAGAAGTGAGCTTATGATGAACTAGTCTACTGGGAGTGGGAAGGATGCTATTTCAAACAATTATATTCTGATTATTCCCGTGGGTCCAATTATTTTTAATTTTGCATATACTATGATTTTTTTTTTTTATGTTTACTACATATCCTGCTTTAATTTCTTGCCCCCTTTTGGTTTATTCAAGAATAGTCTGAAACAAGTTTAATTCTTGTTTTGTTGTTGTTATTTTTTTTGAGATAAGCTATTGCTCTGTCACCCTGGCTGGAGTGTAGTGGCGTGATCATAGCATACTGCAGCCTCAATTCCTGCGCTCAAGTTATAGTCATGCCTCAGCTTCTGAAGTAGCTAGTACTACAGGCATATGCCATCACAACTAGCTAATTTTTCTCATTTTATAAAAAAAAGAGGTCTCAACATGTTGCCCAGACTAGTCTTGAACTTCTGGACTCAGACAGTCCTTCCCAAAGAGCTAGGATTACAGGTGTGAGCCACTGTGCCTTGCCTTTATTTTTTTTAAAAGATGAATGATGTTTTGTTTACACAATTGATGATTAATAGTAATAATGATCTGAAATGCCATTTTAATTCTATTTTGTTAAAGAAAAACACTAAATTGAGAATTTTAGATGAAAACAATTGGTATAAATCTTACCTTTTTAAAACATTTCCTTGTTCTGAGCAGACTCATTGCCTAAGAATATAAACTTTGATTTTACCAGAGATTTTTTTCAGAGGAGATGACATTTATAATAGTAAACGAACTCCTGTTAACTTTATATTTTTAAAACACAACTAACTTTTCCAAAAATTCTCAACTTTAACTTTTTTATTTTTTTGTGCAGTTTTTGGCCAGGGCTGGGTTTCAGCCCACCACCTCCAGTATATGGGGCCAGTACCCTACTCCTTTGAGCCACAGGTGCCGCCCAAAATTCTCAACTCAAAAAATAACAGTTTTCACCATGAAGAGTGATTACTCAGAAAAATTAAAGGTTTTGTTTGTGTGTCTGTTTACTGACTAATTGCTTAAAAGCCAAGCCATGTATTTATATTTAAAAAGATGTGCTGTATAACATATCATATATTTTTAAAATAGCATGCCAGTGAAGAATCTTTATTTCTAAGATGCTTTTAGACAGGCTAGTGCTGCTTTACAAGAGACTGATGGCCTTAGGAAACTTTCATGATGCTAATTATAATTTATTATGGACTTTATGGTAAGCCCTGTGCCAAATAGTTAAGGGAAACTGTCTCATTCGATAACATCTCTAATAGGGTGGGTTATGTTTATCCATAGATAAAAAGCACACAGAGGTTATGATTCTTGCCCAAGATCATGCAGGTAGCAGGTAGTAAAGAGGGGAATATTCAGATCTGGTTTTTGTGTCTCTTTATGAGTAAGCATATTTGTTCCCAGTTTTATGGGAAAGATCTTATAATAGCATCTTACAGAGATCTCAGTCTCTCAGGTTGCATCACATGTTAATGGTGTATATATCACCTGCCCTATCATCATATGATCACTTTGTTTATTAATTTCTTATAGTGGATAATTTCTTAGATTTTTTTTGTTCCTTATAAAACCATGTACCCACCACTGTCTACTATGCTTTCACGCATGAAAAAGATGGTCGGTCCAACATAAGGTTATTATTAGGTTTTTGTTTTTCATTTCTTGTTTAGAGAATAGCAGTATTTTTTTTTTTTTAAACTTTCTGTGTTTATTAGGACACTATTAATATCCTAGTTTACTACCTGCTACCTGGAGAAGTTTGCAAGTTTTGTGTTACTTTTTGTCCCGTCTTACTCTTTCACAAACCATATAAAGCTTCCCCAACTGCTGTTTCTCGTAGGTGGTAACTTTAAGAAGTCACAGTAAGTTTCTTCCTGAACACCCAACAGTTTGGTATTCTGTCAGATGTGTTCCAGGGCTTCAGCAGGTCGCTACAGTGCGTGTCTTCCAGAAGCAATGCATGAGGCAGAGCGCTGCAGAGATACCTATAGAGAGCAGCACACCTGCCCTCGAGCAAAAGACGGTAATTAGTTGCTCATCTTCCCTGGCAAACTTCTCCAGTGTTGTTATACATGAAACACACAGATCACAGCGGTGCTGTCATGAGCTCCGCACTGCTGGAGTTGTTTATGCCCATTCAATTTTTAATATTTCCATAAGACATTTTGATGGGAACCTTGAGCCCAGAGGGATTTGCATGCTTGATCAAACCTGTGATGATTTAAATATAGAAATAAAGAGAAACCTTTGGATTACTTTGACTGTTAACTTTTAGAACCGCATTAGTGAAAAAAACATAAACATGATACTTGAGGCAAAGATATGTTTGATCAACCTTCACAACTTTTTTGTTTCTTGACAGCAGGTATAGCTCCAGTAAATCTAAACAAGTTCTTTAAAGCTCATAGATCCAACTTCATGTGAATATCTGTATGGCATGATCTGAATATTTTAAAAGATGATTTTATAGCAACCACTGTTGCAGAACTTACACCCTTTTCAAGGGCCAGCCTTTTAATCTTGCCAGGTCATCATGTGTGGTTTACAATGTTAGAGAATGAGAAGACGGGTGATTGAACTTTAGTAAAGTACAGTAGTGTTTGTCATTGGGGCTAAAGAAATTTATTTTTCAAAATACTTAGAGGTCTTTTTATGTCATCATTTCATTTTAACATTATATGTAACCTAAATACCATTTGGAATAAAGTTATTATTTTACCAAGTGACGTTTTAAATCATTTCTAATGCTGAGATTCTGCGCTTTGGTTATATTTGTATAGGTTATTAATAAACAGCTCTGCTAAAGATTAATTACCGTATATACTCGGGTCATACAGGTTATTTGATTTGGTGTGCGTGCACCTAATCAAATGCACGTAGTCTCCAGTCATCTTCTGCCATCTGCTTGAGGGGGCGGTGCTTCAGCTCAGTCCACAAGTTGCGGCTGAGCTGAACTGTATTCCACTGAACTATTTAACCCACAATATTTAATGGCACATTTAATTAAGTGAAAACCCCATTTAAGGCAGTAAAGTCTTGTAAATAAATGTTTATAAATCCTGAATCCTTATAATCAGGGGT
>CAUYPK010164576.1:0-15963 GCA_963574355.1 Loris lydekkerianus | reverse complement strand
GCACAGTGCTATGCACATAGTGGGTGCTCAATAATGTTGAATGAACACATTTGCGATCCTGGACTTGATTCCATCTGACTACTTGGTTAAACTTTGAGTTAGAGCATAGATACTGTAAAATCCAAATACATTAAATATTGCTTTCCTGAAAGTATGGCATCTAAAGTATTTGTAGAAAAACCATGTCACAACTGATTTGAATGTTTGTATTTTCTTTTGCCTTTGACTTTGATATTGGCTCGTAATATCTCTTTGCACCACGTGTTAGTGGAACATGGAACTCTACTCAAATCATAAGAATTTCTCAATGATGAGAACCATTACATGTACTGTTGGGTTGGATTTGGCTGGGTATGGGAGTTATTGGACCTCAAGAAATCAAAGGACTTCTTACAAATACCTTCCCCCAAAATTAAATGCTAGACTCCTATTTAAGTGCATTGTCACAAAGCAAAGTAAACTGAAATTGGCTGCTATATTTTATATAATCATTTCTACAAAAGCCCAATTTTTTTTGGATACTAATATTTGACATGGTTAATTCTTTTGTTAATTTGTTGGAATTGTTTATTGTTAATAATGCAAATAGATAATTTTTAATTATCCACAAGTAACATATCACTATTAATGGTTTGAAATGGGTGATAAGCAAATCAGTTTGAAATAAAATATGAACATGTGCCATTGTATTATAACACTATACACTTTCTTGACAGTTAAATTTTTAAAAGTTTTTTTGTAGCATGTATTGTATATGTTTATAGTATATGTAGTAAATAAAAATATGGCCAAATGTTTGGCTTGGTGATCTTTTAGAGAAAGTCATCTTTTAATATTTTTAACAAGAACTAAATCTTTGTACCTAGGGAATAAGAAATGTGTGCCCTCAACAGCGTATGAACAATATAAAATAAAGAAGTAATTATACGGGCCGGCGCCTCTGGCTCAGTGGGTAGGGTGCTGGCTCCATACACCAAAGATGGTGGGTTCAAACTCAGCCCCAGCCAAACTGCAACAAAACAAAAAATAGCTGGGTGTTGTGGCGGGTGCCTATACTCCCAGCTGCTCGGGAGGCTGAGGCAGGAGAATCACCTAAGCCCAGGAACTGGAGGTTGCTGTGAGCTGTGATGCCATGGCCTCAGAACGCTGATAAAGTGAGACTCTGTCTCTACCCCCCAAAAGTAATTATACATTCTCTGTGGTTGCTTATTAAAGATCAGATTAACCACTGGTGATTTTTTTTTTTTTTTTTGGTAAGAGCTTAGTAAGGGGATGGAGGAGGACAGTCTGCAGGAGAACATCAACATTAAATACTGATTTAAAGGGAGCATCAAAGAAGAATCATAGTAAGAACTGGAAGCTGACATGATATAGACAGAGAACATCAGGCTTATCCAGAAATGAATATACATGGGCAAATAATCCTCCTAAATTTGGCATGGGGAGACTAAGAATTTAAGTTCTGCTGCCATTCGTGTCCTGAAGAAAATGAAATGGGTAGATAAGGTAGAGGCAAAAAAAGAACTAGCCCAGCCATCAAGGGGTGAGGTTCAAAGGTTGGGCATAGCAGCTGACACCTGTAATCTTAGCACTCAGGAAGGCTGAGGCAGGTGGATCACTTGAGCTCAGGAGTTGGAGACTAGCCTGAGTAAGAGTGAGACCCTGTCTCTAAAAAATAGCCAGGCACTGTGGTGGATACCTATAGTCCTAGCTACTTGCGGGGCTGAGGCAAGAGGATTGCTTGAGCCCAAGAGTTTGAGGTTGCTGTGAGCTATGACCCAGTAGCACTCTACTTAGGGCAACAAAGCAAGACTCAAAAAAAATATATATATATGAGGTTCAAAATGAGATCAATTTCATGTCTAGCCTGGACAACATACTGAGGTCCTGTCTCAAAGTGCTTGGGCTTGGTGCCTGTAGCTCAAGTGGCTGAGGTGCCAGCCACATACACCTGAGCTGGTGGGTTTGAATCCAGCCCAGGCCCACCAAACAATGATGGCTGCAATCAAAAAATAGCTGGGCGTTGTGGCCGGCGCCTGTAGTCCCAGCTACTTGTGTGGTGGAGGCAGGAGAATCCCTTGAGCCCAGGAGTTGGAGGTTGCTGTGAGCTGTGATGCCACATCACTCTACCCAGGGTGATGGCTTGAGGCTCTGTCTCAAAAAAAAAAAAAGTGCTTGGAGACCTCCAGGACAGAGGCAGAAGGGAAGCAGAAATAAATGGACATGCTTATTCCTGTAATCCTAGCACTCTGGGAGGCTGAGGCAGGTTGATTGCCTGAGCTGATGGGTTCAAGACCAGCCTGAGCCAGAGCAAGACTTCATCTCTAAAAATAGCCAGGTGTTGTGGCGGGTGCCTATAGTCCCCACTACTTGGAGGCTGAGACAAGAGAATCGCTTAAGCCCAAGAGTTGGAGGTTGCTGTGAGCTGTGATGCTATGACACTCTTTCAAGGGTGACATAGACTGCCTCAAAAAAAAAGAAAAATGCATATCCAGCTGCTTATGGTCAGGGGGGTGCTTCCAAGTGTTTTTGTGGTTGGCCTGATTCACTTAGGTTTTTATTGTAATTGGGGGGGTTTTGTTACTTCTTTGTTTTTGAGTCAGGGTCTATGTGGCACAGGCTGTAGTGCAGTGGCATCATAATAGCCTATGATGATGCAACCTTGAACTCCTGAACAAGAGGAGAATACATAATCCTCTTACCTCAACCTTGTGAGTAGCTGGGACAACAGGCAAGTACCACCATGGCTGGCTAATTTTTTTTTTTTTTTTTTTTTTAAGAGATGGTGTCTTGGGCGGCACCTGTGGCTCAAGTAGTAGGGCACTGGGAGTGGCAGGTTTGAGCCCCGCCCTAGCCAAAACTGCGGGGGGGAGGGGGGAAGATGGTGTCTTATGGCTCGGTGCCTATAGCTCAGTAGCTAGGGGGCCAGCCACATACCTCAGAGCTGGTGGGTTCAAATCCAGCCCGGGCCTACCAAACAGCTACAATCCAAAAATAGTCAAATGTTGTGGTGGGCACCTGTAGTCACAGCTACTTGGGAGGCTGAGGCAAGAGAATCGCGTATGCCCAAGAGTTGGAGGTGGTTGGGAGCTGTGACATCATGGCACTCTTACAGGGCGACAGCTTGAGACTCAAAAAAAAAAGATAGTGTCTTGCTATATTGCTTAGGCTGATCTTAAACTCAAGTGATCCTCCTATCTCAACCTCCCAAAGTTCTGGGATTATAGGCATGAGCCACTGTGCTCAGACTACTTATTTTAGATCTGCTTTGAATCCTAACAAAGTGGACACTCAAACGTTGACTAAGTATTCAAAGGTAAACTGGCTTACATTGACCTTTCCTATCATCCTGCTTCAAATTGGGAGATTCTGTACATTTTAGCTTTCTGGGGGTGGAAAGAATAGTTGTCTGTTAGGTGGGGAGGTAGATTTTTCAAAGCCCCGTGTTTTTCCGTTTAGGAAAATCATGAGGCTTCAAGCTGATGGGCCAGATGAGCTACTCCAAGCCCTAAGTACCAGCAAGGGAACTGGAAAAGTGGAGTTCTAAGATGAGGTTTAGGATGGGCTCCTCTTCCCCCCTTTAAACTGGGAAAGTGTCTATGGAGGGGTGAAAGTAAATCTGGTACTATGTAAGAGTATAGTACTACTGTTTGTTGAGTACCTCTGGACTACCCTAAGGCTTTCTGTAGTGTAAGATGCAGATTCCTATATGGATTTTGTGCTGCCTCTCTCTCCTAGGCCTCTAGCCTGACCACAGCTAACCAAGTGCCCCTCATAGTCGTGGGCCCTAGCACAAAGCTTTGGCTGGTGTTACCACCATGGGGTATTTACCACCATGCCATACAGTGGGGTTATGGCAACTTTAACTTCATTCACATCATCTTTTTTGGAGACAGAGTCTCAGGTTGCCACCCTGGATAGAGTGGCATGGAATCATAACTCACAGCCCAACTCTTGGGCTCAGGTGTTTCTTGGGCTCAAGTGTTTCACTCTTGCCTCAGTGTTTCTATTTTTAGTAGAGATGGAGTCTCATTTTTGCTCAGGCTATTCTCAAACTCCCTTTTTTTTTTTTTTTTTTTTTTTTTAGAGATATAGAGTCTCACTTTACCACCCTCGGTGGAGTGCCATGACGTCACAGGACTCACAGCAACCTCCAGCTCTTGGGCTTCCGCGATTCTCGTGCCTCAGCCTCCCAAGCAGCTGGGACTACAGGCGCCCGCCACAACACCCGGCTATTTTTTTGTTGCAGTTCAGCCGGGGCTGGGTTTGAACCCACCACCCTCGGTATATGGGGCCGGTGCCCTACTCACTGAGCCACAGGCGCCACCCTATTCTCAAACTCCTTAACTCAAGCATTCCACCCACCTCCGCCTCCCAGAGTGCTAGGATTATAGGTGTGAGCCACTGCTCCTGGCCCATTCATCTTTTTGTAACTTTTTGAGAGAGTATCACATGAATCTAAGGATACTACTTCTAGTACCACAGAAAGGGGCTACTTTAAATATAAAGTACTCATTATCACCAAACTGGTTTAACTCCACATTTATTTGCTATTTAGCTTCAGCAACTGGGAATTTTGACAAAATTACAGCAGTCCTAAGTGTGGTAGTTCCTCTAGAATAGACTACCCTTGTAACTCCTTTATGTTCTAGGACTAACAACAAAACACAGTCATAACTCCCTCCGGGATCCCTGCTAGCCTTCTGAAGGTAGGCATTTGGCTAGGGAAACAGCTTCTCAAAACGGGCAAGAGTGTGGTTTGGAGCCCTGAATGGAGGCTCACGCCTGTAATCTCAGCTCTCTGGGAGGCTGTGGTGGGTGGATTGCCTGAGCTCATGGTTTGGAGACCCTGTCTCTAAAAATAGCCATGTGTTGTGGTGGGCACCTGTAGTCCTAGGCAGTTGGGAGGCTGAGGCAAGAGAAACACTTGAGCCCAAGAGTTTGAAGTTGCTGTGAGCTATGACGCTACAACACTACTGGGTGGGTGGGGGCACAAAGTGAGACTCTTGTCTCAAAAAAAAAAGTGTGGTTTGGATTTCAGGCCCTCTTTGCCTCTGCTGAGTACCCTTATAAACAGTTGTACGTGACTCAGCAAATACTAGCTTTGATTATTGCCTTTAATGTTTCAGTTGGCTGCCAGATGATGGGCTTTCCTCTCCCCTACATCCAGTTAATCATTTTATCAACTCTACCTCCAAAATATTCTATTACATATACTTTTTTTTTTTTTTTAAAGAGACAGAGTCTCACTTTATCACCCTGGGTAGAGTGCTATGGCATTACAGCTCACAGCAACCTCCAACTCCTGGGCTTAGGCAATTCTCTTGCCTCAGCCTCCCAAGTAGCTGGGACTACAGGCACCTGCCACAATGCCCAGCTATTTTTTGTTGCAGTTTGGCCGGGGCTGGGTTTGAACTCGCCACCCTCGGTATATCGGGCTGGCACTCTACCCACTGAGCCATAGGCGCTACCCTACATACACATTTCTATTCATTTGTTTTGTGAGACACAGTCTTTGTCACCCAGGCTAGAGTGAAGTATTGTGATCACAATTTACTACAGCTTCAAACTCCTGGGCTCAAGTGGCCCTCCTGCCTCAGCTTCCCAAGTAGCTAGGGTTATGGGCACACCACCATGCCTGGCTGTTTTTTTTTTGTTGTTGTTGTTTGTTTGTTTTTTCAATTTATTTTTAAGATGGGCTCTTACTATATTGCCCAGGTTGGGTTGAACTCCTGGCCTTCAGCAATCTTCTTGCCTTGGTCTCCCAAACTGCTGGGCTTATAGGAGTAAGCCATTGCACCCAGCCCATTACCCATTTTTATGCCTCTCCCACCACCACCCAAGCAGCCAACATCTCTCCTGTGGATCACTGCAGCAGCCTCTTTCCTATATCCACTTTCCCAACATGTTCATTACAGAGCAACCAGAACCCATCTTTACATACGGCAGATTTGATCATGGCAGTCCTTTACTTAAAACCCTTGAATGGCTTCCTTTTGATCATAAGATACAATTTTCATTTCTTAAAATAGCTCACACAAGCCAATCTTGTTCTGTGTGCTCCTGGCACCCTTTTCCTTCAATTGAGACAGGCAATCTCTCCCATTCCAGGATTCTGCCTCCAATCCCCCAACTCTTACTCTCGTTTCCAGCTTAAATGTCACGTCCTCAGAGATGGCTTCCCTGAACGCCTAAATTCTATTTCTAACTATCAACATCACTTACAATGTTGCCAGATTGTGATTTTTTAATATTTTTTAGAGAATGTCTGTCATTCAGGCTGGAGCACAGTGGCATGATCATAGCTCACTGTAGCCCCAAACTCCTGGGTTCAAGGGCTCTTCCTGCCTCAGCTTCCTGAGTAGCTAGGACTACAGGCACATGCCACACAGCTCCTGGCCAGAATGTGATTTTTTATTTAAAATTCGGAAATAAAAAAGAATAAAAAATAAATAATTAAAAAAAAATAAAATTCGGAAATGGCTAATTTTCTCTGTATCATTCTAGTTTTAATATATGTGCTGCTGAAGCAAGCACAAGATTGTGATTATTTAACTACAGCTCTTCCACTATACTATAAATCTATTCTAGCAGGAAAGGAGCAACAATGATTTTACTCATCATCACATCTCCAGAGTCCAACACAGAGCATGTCTCACAGCAGACAAGAAATATTTTTTGGCCGGAAGCAGTGGTTCCTAGCACTCTGGGAGGCCAAGATGGTAGGATCACTTGACTCAGAAGTTTGAGACCAGCCTCAGCAAGAGTGAGACCCTATCTGTACCAAAAATAGAAAAAATTAGCTGGATGTGATGGCAGACGCTTGTAGTCCCATCTACTCAAGCCTTGGGTAAGAGGATTGCTTTTTTTTTTTTGAGGTTACTGTGAGCTAGGCGGATGCCACGACACTCTAGCCTGGGCAACAGAGTGAGACTCTGTCTCGAAAAAAGAAAAAAAAGGCTTAGCACCCATAGCTTAGTGGCTAGGGTGCCAACCATATACAACAGGGCTGGCAGTTTTGAACCTGGCCCAGGCCTGCCAAACAACAGTGACAATTACAACAAAAAAATAGCTGGGCGTTGTGGTGGGCACCTATAGTCCCAGCTACTTGGGAGGCTGAGGCAAGAGAATTGCTTAAGCCCAAGAGTTGGAGGTTTCTGTGAGCTGTGATGCCATGACACTCTACCAAGGATGACAAAGTGAGACTCTGTGTCAAAAAAAACAAAAAAAAGTGGGCCTGGCTCAGCACCCATAGCTCATTGAGTAGGGTGCTGGCCACATACACCAAGGCTGGCAAGTTCGAGCCCGCCCCCAAATAGCTGGGCATTGTGGAGGGTGCCTGTAGTCCCAGCTACTTAGGAGGCTGAGGCAAGAGAATTGCTTATGCCCAAGAGTTTGAGGTTGCCATGAGCTGTGATGCCATGACACTCTACCAAGGGTGACAAAGTGAGACTCTGTCTCCAAAAAGAAAGAAAAAAACATTTGTTGAAGAAATACTTTCCTCCACAGGATGTGATTCTAGGGAATAGGGACCCAGGCAGTCAACACTTAGCTGCTTTCCCTAGCATCTATGGTCTTGTGTATGCTCAAAGACAAGGTTCAAGGCCGGATGTGGTGGCTCATGCCTATAATCAATCCTAGCACTCTGGGAGACCAAGGCTTGAACTCAGGAGTTGGAGAACAGCAGAGCAAGAACAGCACCCATAGAAAAACTAGCCAGGCATGGTGGCACACACCCATAGCCCCAGCTTCTCAGGGAAGATGAGGCAAGAGGATCACTGGAGGCCAGGAGTTGGAAGTTGTGATGCCATGGCACTCTATGTAGGATGACAGAGTAAGACTCTGTCTCAAAGAAAAAAAAAAAAAAGAAAAATGTAATATTGGTCATGGGACAACCCATTTAAGAAGGTCCTTCTGTTGCAGAGGTAAAAAATGCCTTTCAAAGCCTAGTCTCAAGATTGGGTGCTTCCAGTATTATGATGAGCCCTGGGGCCATGCCCTTTATGAACTCATAGAGGGGAACTAGATTCATAAGTGAAAGTTATTCACTGATTGTATCTTGAGTTTCTAGCTTTAGACATACTGGGGAAAAGGCTGTATCCCATTACCTAAAATATCAAGGTTATGTCCAAATTATTTTGTTCTAAAGTGTCATTGTAATAGAAGTAGCTTAATATATCCCAAACTCTTCAAAGCAATTACCTCTTATCCTATGATCATTTAGGTTCCTCAGTATTACAGACCCCAAAGGCAGCAAGTCAAGAAAGCAACTAGGAGGAGCAGGGTCCTTGTGAATTCTTCCTGTGCATACTGGCTAAAGTCATGACCCATCCTAATGTTAAGGTGAGTAGGAGGTAGAATTGGCCTGCGGCTGAAGCCCAAATCCTTTTATCGGCCTTGTAATATAACAAGAATACAGGAGACTGTAAAAACGCAATTTATGTGGCTTGATGCCCATAGCACAGTGGTTACGGCGCTAGCCATATACACCAAGGCTGGCGGGTTTGAACCCAGCCCGGGCCAGCTAAACAGCAATGACAACTGCAACAAAATAAAATAGCCAGGCATTGTGGCTGGCGCCTATAGTCCCAGCTACTTGGGAGGCTGAGCAAGAGAATTGCTTAACCCCAAGAGTTCGAGGTTGCTGTGAGCTGTGATGCCACAGCTCTCTACCAAGGGTGACATAGTGTGATTCTGTCTTAAAAAAAAAAAAAAAAAGGCTTGGTGCCTATAGCTCAAGCATCTAAGATGACAGCCACATACACCAGAGCTGGTGGGTTGGAATCCAGCCCAGGCCTGCCAAACAACAATGAAAACTACAACCAAAAAAACAGCCGAGCGTTGTGTTAGGCGCCTGGTGTCCCAGCTACTTGGGAGGCTGAGGCAAGAGACTCACTTAAGCCCAGGAGTTTGAGGTTGCTGTGAGCTGTGATGCTACAGCACTCTACCCAGGGCGACAGCTTGAGGCTCTGACTCAAAAAATAAATAAATAATTAAAAAGCAATTTATGTAACAAAAATGTTCATACCCCCGAAATATTCTGAACTAAAAAAGGAGATAGCCAGAATCCCATCCCCTAAAAAATGTAATAAGGGAAAATGATTAAATTCTCTGGCCTCATCTTTTCTTCTACTACAATCAGTGCTTCCTCTTTCACTTTTTCTTTTGAACAAAAAATTGCCCTAGTTTCTCTTTTCCCTTGTTAGACATGCCTATGGGATTAGATTTATGTCTGAAGCAGCTAGTTGCGGCTTGTTCCTCAACAAGCCATGCCATATGATCAAGGGCAGGCTTTTTTTGTTGTCATGGTGACCGATACTTACATAAGCAAGGGCTTGGGGGGAAAACATTTGTTGTTTGGAATGACTTGTGGTAAATTTCATCTTAATGGAAAGAAAATACTAACTTGATGGGCTAGCAACTAGAATTCGGAAGAACAAAATGAACTTCTATTTCTTTTGGTGAGAGTGATTAATAAATACCACTTTTGGCCATCAAAACAAACAAACAACAACTCCTCTGGCCATGCACAGTGGCTCAGATCTGTAATCCTAGTACTCTGGGAGACCATGGCAGGAGGATCGCTGGAGCTCAAGAGTTCAAGACCAGCCCGAGCAAGTGCCAAACCTGTTTCTACTAAAAATAGAAAAACTAGCAGGGCATTGTGGTGGGCGCCTATAGTCCCAGCTATTCAGGAGGCTGAGGCAAGAGTATCACTTCAGCCCAAGAGTTTGAGGCTGCTGTGATCTAATGGCACCATACTCTACCCAGGGAGACAGAGTGAGACTCTATCTCAAAAACAAAACAAAACAGCACTTGGGAGGCTGAGGCAGGTGGATTGCCTGAGCTCACAGGTTGGAGACTGTCCTGAGCCAGAGCGAGACCCCACCTCTAAAAATAGCCCAGTGTTGTGGCCGGCACCTGTAGTCCCAGCTATTTGGGAGGCTGAGGCAAGAGAATCACTTAAGCCCCAAGAGTTTAAAGTTTCTGTGAGCTGTGTCATCACAGAACTCTACTGAGGGTGACAAAGTAAGGCTCTGTCTCAAAACAAACAAACACAAAAAATACCTCCCTGCAGTTTAGACAAGTTTATGAGAGTCTCTCAAAAAATAAAACGGGGCGGTGCCTGTGGCTCAAAGGGGTAGGACGCTGGCCCCCCATATGCTGGAGGTGGTGGGTACAAACCCAGCTCCAGCCAAAAACTGCAAAAAAAAAAAAAAAAATGGCTCGGCGCCTGTTGCTCAAGCGGCTAAGGCTCCAGCCACATACACCTGAGCTGGCAGGTTTGAATCCAGCCCGGGCCCGCCAAACAACAATGACAACTACAACCAAAAAATAGCCGGGCATTGTGGCGGGAGCCTGTAGTCCCAGCTACTTGGGAGGCAGAAGCAAGAAAATTGCTTGAGCCCAGGAGTTTGAGGTTGCTGTGAGCTGGCACTCTACCCAGGGCGACAGTTTGAGGCTCTGTCTCAAAAAAAATAAAAATAAAATAAAAATAAAATAAAATAAACACAAAAAAACTATGATACATCAAAAAAAGAAAGGGGGGGCATCTGTAGCTCAGTGGTTAGGGCCCCAGACATATGCTCTGGGGCTGGTGGGGTCGAACCTGGCCCAGGCCTGCTAAACAAACAAACAAAATAGCTACAGGCGCCTGTAGTCCCAGCTAGTAGGGAGGTGGAGGCAGGAGAATCACCTGAGCCCAAGAGTTGGAGGTTGCTGTGAACTGTGATATCACTGCACTCTACCCAGGGTAACAGCTTGAGGCTCTGTCTCAAAAAAAAAATAAAAACAAAAACTGGGCGGTGCCTGTGGCTCAAAGGAGTAGGGGGCCTGCCCCAAGTGGCGGGTTCAAACCCAGCCCTGGCCAAAAAGTGTTTAAAAAAAAAAAGTGGCTCAGCACCTGTGGCTCAAGCAGCTAAGGCGCCAGCCACATACACCTGAGCTGGCGGGTTCGAATCTAGCCCAGGCCCGCCAAACATCAATGACGGCTGCAACCAAAAAAAAAAAAAAAAATAGCTGGGTGTTGTGGCAGGCGCCTGTCGTCCCAGCTACTTGGGAGGCTGAGGCAAGACAATCACTTAAGCCTAGGAGTTGGAGGTTGCTGTGAGCTGTGATGTCACTGCACTCTACCCAGGGCGACAGCTTGAGGCTCTGTCTCAAAAAAAACAAACAAAATGTTGGGTGTTGTTTGCAGGTGCCTGTAGTCCTAGCTACTCAGAAGGCTGAGGCAAGAGAATTGCTTGAGCCCAAGAGTTTGAGGTTGCTGTAAGCAGTGACACTATGGCACTCTACAGAGAGTGACAAAGTGAGTCTCTGTCTCAAAAAAAAAAAAAAAAAAGAAAACAATAACCATGATATTCATTTCCCTTCCCTCCCTTCCCTTTCCCTTCCCTTCCCTTCTTTTCTTTTCTTTATTGAGACAGAGTCTCACTTTGTCACCCTTGGTAGAGCCGTGGCATCATAGCTCACAGCAACTTCAAACTCTTGGGCTCAAGTGATTCTCTTGTCTTAGCCTCCCAAGTAGCTGGTACTACAGGTGCCCACCGCAACACCCTGGCTATTTTTGTCTTGCTCTTGCTCAGGCTCAAACCTGTGAGCTCAGGCATCCACCCACCTTGGCCTCCCAGAGTGCTGTGATTACAGGCATGAGCCACCTAGCCTGGCGCAAAAGGATCTCTTTTTCTTTTTTTGAGGCAGAGCCTCAAAGCTTTTGCCCTGGGTAGAGTGCCGTGGCATCACAGCTTACAGCAACCTCCAACTCCTGGGCTCAAGCGATTCTCCTGCCTCTGCCTTCCAAGTAGCTGGGACGACAGGTGCCTGCCACAATGCCTGGCTATTTTTTGGTTGTAGCCATCATTGCTGTTTGGTGGGCCGGGCTGGATTCGAACCCGCCAGCTCAGGTGTATGTGGCTGACGCCTTACCGGCTTGAGCCACAGGCGCTGAGTCCTCTTTTTTTTTTTTTTTTGAGACAGAGTCTCACTACGTCACCCTCGGTAGAGTGCTTTGGCATCACAGTTCACAGCAGCCTCAAACTTTTGGTAAGAGATTCTCTTGTCTCATCCTCCCAAGTAGCTGGGACTACAGGCACCTGCCACAACACCCTGCTATTTCACCCTGCTATTTTTTGTTGTTGTTGCAGTTGTCATTGTTTAGCTGGCCCCTGCTGGGTTTGAATTCACCAGCCTGGATGTATGTGGCCGATGCTGTGACCACTGTGCTAGAGGTGCCAAGCCAACAAGAGGATCTCTTGAGCCAAAGAGTTAAAGTGCTCTACTCAGGGCAACAGCAGGATACTATTCCCCCCACAAAAAAAATTCTGCCTTTGATCACATGTGTAGTTGGTTTGTGTATGAGTGTGAGAGTGTGTGTGGGTGTTTGTGTGTCTGGTCTTCGAAAGCAAAGGTTATTATTCAGAATCTTTGACCCTCAAGAGATGCATAGATAGTCCTCATAAGGGATGTGGCAGAGATTGCTCACTCAAATCTATGTTCTCGTCTTTCTATACATTCTGCTTTACTACATTTCCTGGCCTCCCTTGCCACTACATACACCCATGTGACTGAGTTCCAGCTGTGGGCTGTGTGCACAAATGCCTGTACAACTTTCAGGCTTGACCCATGTAAACCTCCCATAGGTGTTACACCATATTTTTCCCTCCCATCATTCTGGAAAGGACATGACGCCCGGGGCACTTCATCCACTTGAGCCCAAAATGACTACATGGTAAAGAGCCTCTTCAGCTTAGTGCAGTGGTTGCAACCTGTGGGTCAAATGACCCTTTCACAGGGGTCACCTAAGACCATCCTGCATATCAGATATTTACGTTACGATTCACAGCAAAATTACAGTTATGAAGTAGTAACGAAAACAATTTTATGTTTGGGGGTCACCAAAACATGAGGAACTATATTAAAGGGTCACAGCATTAGGAAGGTTGAGAACCACTGGTTTAGTGACTGCCTTAGTTAAGGAGAAATAAATACCTGGGGCAGCGCCTGTGGCTCAAAGGAGTAGGGTGCCAGCCCCTTATGCTGGAGGTGGCGGGTTCAAACCCAGCCCCGGCCAAAAACTGCAAAAAAAAAAAAAGAAGAAGAAAAGGAATATCTGGGTATGTGCAGTAGTAGCTCACACCTATAATCTTAGCACTCTGGGAGGGTGAGGCAGCAGGATCACTTGAGTTCAAGAGTTCAAAACCAGCCTGAGGAAGAATGAGACCCCGTCTCTACTAAAAATAGAAAAACTATCCGGGCATTGTGGTGGGTTCTGCAGTTGCAGCTACTTGGGAGGCTAAAGCTAGAGGATCACATGAGCCTGAGAGTTTGAGGTTGCTGTGAGCTATGACACCATGGCCCTCTACCAAGGGTGACATGGTGAGACGATCTTAAAGGAAAAAAAGAGAGAGATCCTCTTGTGCCAGGCTAGGTGGCTCATGCCTGTAATCACAGCACTCTGGGAGGCCAAAGTGGGTGGATTGCCTGAGCTCATAGGTTCGAGCCTGAGCCAGAGCGAGACCTCGTCTCTATAAAAAGAGCAGGGTGAGCTTGGCACCTGTAGCTCAGCGGCTAGGGCGCCAGCCACATGCACCAGAACTGGCAGATTTGAACCGAGGCTGGGTCTGCCAAACAACAATGACAGCTACAACCAAAAAATAGCTGGGTGTTGTGGTGGGTGCCGGTAGTCCCAACTACTTGGGAAGCTGAGGCAACAGAATCACTTGAGCCCAAGAGTTGGAAGTTGCTGTTAGCTGTGATGCCACAGTACTGTACAGAAGGCAACAAAGTGAGACTGTCTCAAAAAAAAAAAAAAAAGAAAAAGAAAAGAAACTTCTGTTCAATCATAGGTTTTAAAGCAGTGAACCCATTCTGACTGGTATAAGGGAGTTGAACTGAAGGTAAAAAGTTAGCCAGCTGGGCTCGGTCCCTGTAGCACAGTGGTTATGGCGCCAGCCACATACACTGAAGCTGGCAGGTTTGAGCCCGGCCCGGGCCTGCTAAACAACAATGACAACTGCAACACAAAATAGCCAGGTGTTGTGGCGGGCACCTGTAGTCCCAGAGTCCCAGCTACCTGCAAGACTGAGACAAGAGAATCACTTAAGCCCAAGAGTTTGAGGTTGCTGTGAGCTTTGATGCTACAGCACTCTACTGAGGGTGACAAAGTGAGACTCTGTCCCTTTTTTTTTGAGACAGAGTCTCATTTTGTCGCCCTTGGTACAGTGGTGTGACATCACAGCTCACAGCAACCTCCAGCTCTTGGGCTTAGGCAATTCTCTTGCCTCAGCCTCCCGAGTAGCTGGGACTAACTCGGACTACAGGCGTCCACTACAACGCCTGGCTATTTTTTGTTGTTGTGGTTGTAGTTTGGCCAGGGCCAGGGCCACCCTCAGTATAGGGGGCAGGCACACTTCTCACTGAGCCACAGGCGCCACCCCGAGACTCTGTCTCAAAAAAAAAAAAAAAAAAAAGAAGTTAGACAGCTGGCAGGTTGTTATGATCACAATAATGCCAAAGCTTTGTAGAAATTGATAAAATGCTTCAGGCACCTCAGATACCCAATGAATAATTTTTTCTTAAGTATGTTCCATGTTAGCCAAGTGAAGTAGTACATGAATTCCCAGATACCTGTGAGGCTAAGGCAGTAGGATCATGTGAACCCAGGAGTTTGAGGCTAGGCTGGATAACGCAGTGAGACCCTGTCCCTAAAACAAAAAAGTATATCCCACGTAAAATTTAAATTTCAAAACTAGCAGGGTGTTGTGGCTGGTGCCTGTAGTTCCAGCTACTCAGAAGGCTGAGGCAAGAGGATGGATTGAGCCCAAGAGTTTGAGGTTGCTGTCAGCCATGATGTCACAGCACTCTACCTGGGCAACAGAATGAGACTCTGTCAAAAAAATAAATAAATGTAATTTAAATTTAAATTTAAGTAGGGCAGCGCCTGTGGTTCATGGAGTAGGGCGTCCGCCCCATATACCGAGGGTGGCAGGTTCCAACCTGGCCCCAGCCCAACTGCAACAACAACAACAACATAGCTGGGAATTGTGGCAGGTGCCTGTGGTCCCAGCTACTCAGGAGGCTGAGGCAAGAGAATTGCTTAAGCCCAAGAGCTGGAGATTGCTGTGAGCTGTGACTCCACAGCACTCTACCAGGGGCAACATAGTGAGACTCTGTCTCTTAAAAAAAAAAATTAAATTTAACTAGGTATCCTGTATTTCTATTGGTAAACCTGGCAACTCTATCCCTGGCCTGGGCTTTAGAGAAACCCCACACCAGGGCTGCTGTTCTTTCAACATTCCTTCTGAAGCATAAGCAGACCACACCAGGACAACTGGGGCCAGCCAGCTCATTCTATGGCACACATTCCTGTCATCTTTACTAGCTGCCCCAAGTGTAAGTCCTTCCAGTCACCTTTCATCTTTTTTGTTTCTTTTCTTCCTTCCTTGACCCTCAAGAGATGCATAGATAGTCCTCATAAGGGATGTGGCACAGATTGCTTACTCAAATCTATGTTCACTATTTTCTTTTCTTTTTTTTTTTAATTAAATCATAGCTGTGTACATTAATGTGATCATGGGGCACCATACACTGGTTTTATATACCATTTGATATATTTTCATCACACTGGTTAACATAGCCTTCTTGGCATTTTCTTAGTTATTGTGTTAAGACATTTATATTCTACATTTAGTAAGTTTCACATGCACCCTTGTAAGATGCACCGCAGGTGTAATCCCACCAATCATCCTCCCTCCACCCATCTGCCCCCTCCCTTCCCTCTCCCCCTCCCCATATTCTTAGGTTGTAACTGGGTTATAGCTTTCTTTTTTTTTTTTTTTTTTTTTTTTTTTTTTGTTGAGACAGGGTCCCACCCTATGCCCCTGAGCAGAGTGCAGTGGGCGTGGTAGCTCACCACAACCTCAGTCTCGGGCTGCGGGCACCCCGCTGCCTCAGCCTCCGGAAGCC
>CAUYPK010164574.1:0-13456 GCA_963574355.1 Loris lydekkerianus | reverse complement strand
ATGTCCATGAACATAGTTTAAATGTAACAAAGAGCTGAACTATGTACATTGAGGACGGGAAAGGGGATTATTTTCATACCAACCTTTTCCTAGTTTACAGTTTCTGAATAGCAGCAGAAACTAATCCCATGTCTTACCAATTTAATTTAGGATGAAGTAATACAAGTTGTATGAGCAACTACTTAAGTTGTCTTTGAGAATAAAATTTAAAGAAACTTGAGAATGGGTGTTACCATGTTTTTTAGTGGACTGTCACCTAGGCTGGAATGCAGTGGCATAATCATAGCTTACTAGAACCTCAAACTCCTAGGCTCGAGAGATCTTCTTGTCTCATCCTACCTCAGTAGCTCATCCTAATTATTCCTAGGACTGTTTGGTGCCCCTGCCTTGATCATTGTAAGGTGCTAGCCGTTTCAGCTACCCTTGTTTTTGTATCATCAGTGCAAATATCAACACAGTAGAAGAAAGCAAATTAATGTCTTAGAATCAATATGAAAATGGCTTTGGCCTTGCAGATCTCTGAAAGAATCTCAGGAACTCTCAGGGGTCTACAGACCACACTTTGAGGACTACTGCCTTAAGATACAAGGTTGAATTAGGAGTTCTCCTACATCGGCTTAAATTGTACTCTTAATTTTATAATCATTTTGGACTTTTTTCCCCAGTTGACTGAATATTTATTAATTTCATAAAAGTAAATTCACATATAAGTTAATATCTGCCAAACACTTTAATGTATTACACTACCTAATACTCACAAAACATCTGTAAGTCAGCTATAATTTGTTCCGTTTTTATATTTGAAAAAAAAAAGAAACACTGATGTTCAGAGAAGTTTTGTCCTATAGCAAATAACTGTCAGAGTCTAGAATTAAATACAAGTCTGTCTGGCTAAATAATGCCTCTTCTATCAATCATGGCACATTACACAAGTCTCTCAGAACATGCTGAAAATACTTACACATATAAAAATATTAATATATATTTTTTCAGACGGAATATTGAAATATGCAAATCTTGATGTTCAAAACCCAGATATTTTTAGAAAATTTTATAAAAATATCCTTCACATAGTCCTTAGAGAACTTTCTGAGAGACTCACCTCTGTCATTATTTGGCTGAATTAATGACAAGTCCCTTTAACATCATCAGGACTCAGGTTCTTCTTAGTGGCTATTTTAAAGCAACATTCCAGTCACTGGTTCATTTGAACACCCCACCAACCCCGTGAGATTCATGGGCTAGACAGTGTCACCCCCATGGTACCAAGGAGGGCCCTGATCCTCACACACTTACAACACACAGACTACAACTGCTTAGGGCAAGATCACAGAGACATCCTGTGAAGAGCAGCATTCGGTTTTCAGTCTGGCTGTCTTGATCGTCCACATTTTACCTGGTCCCCAGGCCTGTCTTCCCTCGGCTTCATCAACCCTGTTCTGTCCTCCTTCCTCTGTGGTCTTCATCTTTTTCTTTTGCTTGGTCCTCTTTCTCTGCCCATGCGTAAAGCAGTTGTGTTTTGCCACATTCCATCCAAAGTCTTCTCTTCCTGGCGGCCTTCCTCCTCTCCTTAACTGAGCAAAACACCTGCATGCTGCTGACTCTGTGTTTCCTTCCGGCTTGGATCCTCTCTCCTAGGAACTCCCCTTCTGGCTGCCCACATGGTACTGCACTCAGATGTCACACAGGCACCCCTTCCACAAGTTTAAAACAGAACTCTTACATTCCTCCTCCAACTGCTCCCCCCACATGTTGTTGCTCTTGGCTAATCGCATCACCGCCTGCCTTGTTGCCCCAGCCAGAAAACAGGGAGTGAGTCTAGACTGCCCCTCCTCTCCAATGCCCTCCATATCCAATCAATCACTAAGCCCTGTCTCTTCTAGTTCCTAAATCTCTCCAGAGTTATCCCAACCTCCCAAATGGCATTTCTGCCGCCTTAGTTCAGACCTATTTTTTTTCCCCCTGAAAATAACCTATTTGTTTTCCACAGTGATGCCAAGGAGAAACTTTCTAAAACACATTATCTGATGACATGTAAAAGCCTTAAGATCTTTTCTTGCTTAAAACCTGTAATAGTTTCCCAACCACTCACCACCTTCAGGAAAGTTCTGGTTCTTCCCTCCAGGGACTTGGTGTGGCCTGGCCTTGCTCACTTCACTAGCAATCCAGCCCCATCTAACTTCTTGAGTTCCTAGGACACACTGAATACTCTGACACTTTCCTAACCACTTGCTTCTCTCTGTTTGTGCAAGGAGGAGGCCTTTCTCCTCCACTCTGTCCCCTGGTCCCCATTCTTGTTTGCCTGGCATTTTCTTCATTGTACTTCAGAACGCTACACTGAAATCTCTACCAAGAGCACCATTTAAAGAGAAGTTAGCTGCTTCCTTTTCCATGTGCCCTCACGACCAAACACAAACAGTTATAATGGTGCCTATCACATTTTCATGTATGCCCCTGTTTCCCCACCACACTGTGTGTTCCTTAAAGGCAGCCATGTTTTACCTCTAATTCTTCCACCTCAGATATACCTGGTCTTAGACAGAAAGAATTTAGTGTTTGCTGGTCAATGTCCCAATGATCTGGGTCCTGGCTCATAAGTACAGGAGTTACTTCTCCAGAGAAGGGACTTTTCTGAGCTGAGATCCAGGGCTCCCATTTTCCCACCTAACATTGTCTCATCTGCAAAAGTGATCTCAGCTTGCACAGTGATCTCAAATGTTTCTTTTAGCGTTTAAAAATCCAGCGACTTTTACAAAACTATTTTGTGGCATATTAACAGTTTTATAAATTTGCCTTCTGCAGTGTTCTTACCTAGGAGCCACAAAACTTTAGGAGCTGCATTGGACTGCTCTCTGCTACCTGGGATTTAACACAAAGACCACAGTTCTTTCTTAATAGGATTTGGGTATCGTTGATTTTCATCTTATTTATATTCATTTCACTGTGGCAATAAGTAGACGCCCTGTGTTTTCATGTTTTCAGTATCAACACTATAACTTAAATAAGATATAGTCTTGGAACTTGCAACTTTCAAAACCAAATTTGCTGAAAACTAGGTTCGCAGTTGCAAAAATGACTAAACCACTCAATACTCCCCCCAACACAACCCTTTTCCTGTATCTCAGGCCAGGTTGCTAATTAGGTAACTTCTTATCATAATTACCTAGTCAGTCTTAATGGCTTTACACACTACGTTCGCTCTCACTAGTCCTGCAGGGCCGCTTTTCAATTGTTAAAACAGCTGCTGAGTTTCCAACAGGAGGAGGCTCGGTCTGCGCCTGGGGGAAGCGCTCCCCGAGCGAAGGCTGTGGTAGGCAGGCGTTGGGGTGAAAAGTGGGGCATTAATGCAGAGTTCGCACACTCTGCTTTCCGCCCCCAACCTGCAACCTTCTGGATTTAACACGTCTCCCCACCCCGCCCTCAAATCAATCCCAGAGTTTCCCTCTATTGTGCACCCCGGTCTCCCTGACACTGCGATGGCCCTGCTGAGCGTCTCCCTGGGTTCCGCAGCTTTACCAGGGGCTCGGTGGGCTTCCCCCTCATTCTTCCCGGGAGGCAGGGAGGTAAGGACAGCGGTCTGTCCCTTGCGATACTGCCCGCGAAGGTCCTGTTCTGGGGGCACTGGTGGCTGGGCGGGATGTGCGAGTGTGTGTGAGTGTGAGCGAGAAAGAGAGAGAATGTGTGTGCGCGCGCGTGTGTGCGCGCTGGCGCGCAGCGGGAGGGAGAGAAGGAGGGACCGAGGGGGAGGCAGCGGGCAGAGGAGGGAGAAGGAGGGAGGGCAGCGGTGAGGCGGGAGGGGTCGAGGCTGGGAGGGGAAGAGGCTCCGGGCTTCAGCAGTGACACTCAGAGGGAACACACACTCCTCGCTCGGAGCCGCGAGAGAGCGGACCGAACTGAGCCGCGCGCCCGCCGCCACCGCCGCCGCCGCCGCCCGAGCGCCTGGCTCACCCCGCGCCCGTGCCGCGAGCAGCAGCCTGCGGAACCCCGCGCCGGCTCCGCTCGGCGCCGCAGCATTTCCCCGCCTTCTGCTCGGCGCCTTTTAAAAGGACCTCCCGCCGCTTCCCGACTCTGCCCCGGGATTCCCCAGCCCCGCGCGGCTCCCCGCTCCACTTCGCAGCAACTTCGGCGGCCGCGCGCCGCCCGCCCTCGCCCGCCTTTGAAGTTTGCTGAGCGGATCGAAAAGTTGGGACTCTCCGGCCGGTTGAATTTTTCTTTTATCTGCCTCCGCCCCCGCCCTCCAGTCTCCTTGGTTCCTGGATACCCGTGCTTAGCATCTTGGCAGGGTCTGGGGACGTGGACTGTTTCGCACACCACACCTCAGGGAGGGACTTTTCCTCTTCCCCCTAGGAAAAACAAACACATCTTTTTAAGGTAAGTAGCGAGAGGAAAGCGATCCTCCAGTCTCCCCGACGCTTTAGCCTGCCACCCTGAGACCTGGCACAAGCAGTGTTCACACTGGAGGGCTTGTCCGGGATGGGGTGTTGAGGCGCGCGTCCCCCAATTTAGAAGGGCCCAGGAAGGTTCTCGCCGGATGAGGGGTGTAGAGCAGGTTTCCCTTGGTCGTTCAAGTTGCTTTCGTGGCCGGATGGCCCCGAGAAATGTTAGGAGATGGACAGACAGCGCAATGGTGGGGACCGCAGAGGTACCGGATACCCGGAGGTGCGGCGGGGTCCGGGAAGCCTGGATAGACTTGGCCTGGGCGATTCCTCTGCCCGCCTGCCGGGAGAACTGTTGTCTTCCTCCCCAGGTTCAAGCCCTCCGCCCTCCACTGGAGAAAGTCTGCGGCACTGGGGTTTCTCGGGGGGCGTCTGCGTGTGGGACGGAAGGCAAGAGGTCCGGGCAGCGCGCGGGTGCCCTGCAGGCGGCCCGGAGCGGCAGCCCGGGCGGGTACCTCGGTCGTCCTCCCCGGCAGACCCCCCACCGCTCTGGCTCCTCACTTGTCCTCTGCGAGGTAGGCGAGCATCGTTAGAGAAACTAACTTGGCCTGAGTCGGGCGTCCTAGGACCGCCTCGTACTTTGGCCGGGAGAGCAAAGCCGCCACCGAGGGGACACCCCCCTCCCGCCCTAGCCGGGGCAACTGGGGGTCGTTCCCTGTCTCTGAGCCATTTGGGGTGCGCACTAATCCGCGCTACCTTCTTCCAGAGCTGAGAGTCGCTGCGGCTCCGACACTCGGGAGTCAGAGCGGGTAGTTCCAGTCCCAGCTCTTTTCTTGGGGCGCTTCGCAAACTGCTGCCTGTGGGGTGCGATTTCGTTTCGTTGTGCGCGCGTGGCCCCCCTTCCTCCCCGCCGCCCCGGCCCGGGCGGAGGCGTGAGGGCCCCGCAGTGCTGCGCACCAACTCGGCACCAGCTCCTCGGAGTTCGCCGCGGGCACGGCTGCGCGGGCCAGGTCGGTTCCCCTCGCGGCCCCCTTCGGGGCGCTGTCCATCTCTACCTCTGACTGCCTCCCTGAAACCGAGACCTTGAGCGGGAAATGAACCTGAGCAAAATGTCTGTCTTGTTTTTGTTTTCTACTGAGTTCTTTCTAACAACTTTGTAAGGTTGGTAAATTTGTTTGCTTTTTATCTTCCGATCCCGCTAAATCGCACAGAATTTAATTTTTCATTTAGTTGATCTCCCCAAACACACTACCCTCTCCTCCTCCCTTCACCCCCCCCGCCCCCCGCCTCGCTTCCTGAACCCTTTTTCTTTTCTGAAGGAGGGATCTCCGCACCACCTCCTCTCCTCCTCCCACCCGGTCCTTGAGCGCCTGTGAGAACCAGGGGAGTCATCAATGGAAATAAATAGGACCCTGCTCCTTTTCTCCGCCCCCTTCAAACAAGTAAAATCCTCCCTGGGCTCCCAGAAGTAGAGATAAAACATCCTTCCCAAGGGAGCGGTTGCTGAGGATTTGATGGGATTGAATTGTTTTATTATCCCCAAAGAAGTGATGGATGGATGCTAGAGGGAACCTGTGTATAAAACAGAGTGTAAGTGAGGAGGACTCTCGGTGTTTATTATTACTCATTATTGTTTATTAACAGTGATAATAAGGGCATAAACCTAGATGAGGACTGTGTGTATATTTGGTCTGATTTTATGTCAGTCTCTTATTACAGTGGTTTCAGAAAGTGAAAACACAAAAACGGTGTTAATTCCTCACACTCATTCTGCATATGGAATTAATCAGATGTCAAAAAGATATTGTCATTTTACCAGGCTTTTAATCCATGAACTTTTGGAAGGTTGAGCTCTTATGAAATGTCATTTGACTCAATCTGTCTTCTTAAAGTTTAAAAATCGTGGCACCATAATTAATTATGGTCCCAATTCCCATTTTCAATCTAAACCTATATTCAGGATTATATTAAAGTACCCCCTATTTTTCAAAAGTGAGTCTTATGAGTTTAAATTCTTGGAGAGGGAAAGGGAACAACTGGGAATGAGGGGCCCAGAAGTTAGAGAAATTAGGACTATTTCAGATTCCTCCCACAAAATCCTTTATATCTTCCTTTAAAAAAAGAAATTACAAGTTCCTTCTCTGCACACTTCTTAACTTCAGTGGATGTCCTTAATCTTTACCACACATTTGAAACTTAACAGCTTGCAGCTTTGTCTGTATTATTGTTTTCATTTTTGTGTCAGGACATTTTATTCATTAAACCTGTATGTCAGACACTTAGGCTCAGCATGGTGGTAACACCCTGTTTTAATTAGTAACTACCATAAAAAAAGAAGCTAGAACTCTGTAATAGGCCTAAATTGCTATGAATTATGTGTGTTTTTAATTACGCATTTATTTCAGCAGAAGTGAAGCCATGAATAAAAAACGTCTTTTAATCACTTACAGATACAACTTTATCTTTTCAGAGATAAAATATATAATTAGGAAGTAGCCTTCTAAGACTAAGGGAAGCCCCTACCTTCAGTTTGTTTGTCCTGGGTCTATTTAACATTCATAAGGTAAATATGAATGTTAGAGTAAAAACTGACGTCACAAGCCTTAGCAGTATCATGCAGAGGGTATGTTACATTGAAAGTAGCCACAGTGGGTCAGTCTTCAGGTAACTTAATGCAGAGTTTTGTTGTTGTTTTTTTTCAATTGGCTTTCTGAAACTTGGCGATCCGGATTTTAGTTTTCATACTTGGACTTATCAACCAGGCTCTGTAGGAAGGGGAAAAAGCTATATTCTAAAACTCTTACAAACTATTTGAAATGAAGGGGGGGGGGGGAATAGAAGTAAAGTGTATCTGTTGTTTTCTTCCTATTTTTATTTCTATAGCAGTGCTAATTCAACCTGTCTAGAGGTCAGAGTTTTTATTTTGAAACTGATTGTGTTTTTGTTGTCATTGTTGGTAGAACATATTACTTTGGTGTGATGGAGGAGCAGATACTGGAAACAGAATGAATGTACCTGAATTAACAGAGAACATAGAGCAGTGTGTGAATGCCACATCATATGTGCTGATAGAAATTATTTTAATCTCCCTTTCTGAGTTTCTCTGCGACAAGGAAGTGACCAACCAGTGCCCTCTCTCACTTTTTTTGCTCCTTGTCAGGTTTTGCTTTGGGGAGCCCCGCATCCAGCTGGTTAATGATTCAACCTTGCCAGAGCAGTTGCCATAAGCTAATGATTAGGAAGAAAGTATATCCCATAATCATCTGTGGGTCAAAGGAAAGCATAACCTACAAAAATAATTCAGCTAATTCATTTGACCCTGAAATAATATCTAGATGTTTATTTTGGAATGATTATTCTGAAGAACATAGAGTTTATTCTTCCCCTGTTGGTGTGCAGTCATTTAGCAGAAGCCACAGCATACCTAAATAGTAAACTACACGAAATCTTTGCTTTGAAAACTGATTTTATTAATGTTCATTTGGTTTCTTAAAAAATATTTTATGTTTTATTTATGTGCAGCAAAATTCACTCTTTGTGGTGGAAAGTTCTGTGAGTTTTGACAAATGTGTGAAATTATGTGTCCACCGTCACAGTTATACTATAGAATAATTCTTCCACAACAAAAATTCTCTCATATTATTTCTTTGATGTTATCCTCTTCCTTAACCCCAATTCCTGGTACTGGTCTGTGATCTGTGCTCCTTTGTAATAGTATTGTCTTCAAAATTGATTTTCAAACCAGAGACCTCCAGTATTTAAATATGCCATTTAAAAATACTTTGTACTTCATGCCCTGACATTAGGACAAATTCTGCTGTATTTTCCCATTATATTATAAATGCAAAATGAAATGACACCTAGGATGTCTGCAGTCATGCTTCCATGTTAATTTCCACAAAGGAAGAAAAGTAAATAAGAATGCTGATATTGTACTGTATCATACAGTGTTGTGTTGACCATAAATTCGCTTGTGTTTTGGGGAAAAACCACATTATTTCATTGTGATCTGTTTTTGCTTATGTGCGTGTATGTCATGTATTTCTTGCCACTTCTGAGATGGCACCTGGCATTTACTGTTCCATAGCACACCAGTGCCCAGCCAGTGCCCAAAGCAGTATTCTTGGCTGCTTAGTTCCTAAACACATAACCCAAAGATATAATATTCACTCTTACTTTGTACGTTTTGTATTTTACTAAAAACTGCATGCCAATATTTTAAAGTACTTTAAAATATTAATATATACCGTTATCCCTTGCCAAATAAAAAAGGAGTTGTTAGTTTTACATTTTAAGAATTAAGGGTAAAGAATGCAATCAATATGGAGTAAAAGCCTGTTAACAATATGTTTCTGTAGCTTTTTCCTTTTGGAATGAAGAGACAGATTTGACCACAGAACAGCTGGGTATTGGGTCCTGTTACAATGTCAACTTTTTTAAAGGAACTCACTGAGTTAGATTTGATTTAAACTTCACTTTAAAGTCCACAGACCTCATGTTTGTAAGTATAGAAACTTCCGAGATTACATATCATTATTCCATCAGTAATTTCCAGAGCCTTTGGAAACTCATTTATTTTAGTAAATTGATGGATCAGTCTCGGTTTTCATTTGTTAATTTTTTCCTGTAGCAAATTTGAATGTTACACATATTTCCTATTTGAATGTTTCCTATATTTATTTTTAGTTTCACTTATGAAAACTCTGAAATGAATCTTTTCTTTTTAAAAAATACATGGACAGAGGGAGTAGTATACGTGTATAATTAATTTACCAAACGTCTCTCTTTATAATTTGTTGCCTTTTTTATAGCTGTGAGAAAAAACATGTTTAGGAATAATGGGGTTACATAAAGTTTGGAAGGAACTCGATAAAACCATGATCGTGCATGATTAGAAGTCCACTCATTTGAGCGGAACTCTGAGACACTGACTTGGCAGTATGGAGACCTTTAAATATAATAACCAAATTATAAAAACGGAAGGAACAACATGCATGCATGTCTGTTTTCTAACTGGAATGATTTCAGCTAATATCACAAATAGTGGTGACTGACTGAAGTTAATAGAGACTGTACAAGTTTCTGTCAGTGTTTCTTCTAAGAGGAAATCAAGGTAAACACCCTTCTGTTCCGAGAACATATATTCCACAATCGGAAGACATAGCCAAAAATTGGACTGTACTCAAATGTGCATTTTATCAACAACTAAAAATCACTGTAACTATATCTTCTTTTCTGAAGCAGTGTTCCTCTGTATATGTATATATGCAGACTTAGATAAAATATGAGACTGAAATTTAACATTTTCTAAAGTAAACAGTAAAATCTGAACTTGTAAACTAAAAGGACCTTTAAAGTGGGGTCTCTGGGCCAGGCGCGGTGGCCCATGCCTGTAATCCCAGAACTCTGGGATGCTGAGGCGGTGGATCACCTGAGCGCACAAGTTCAAGACCAGCCTTGGCCAGAGCGAGACCTCTTCTCTAAAAATAGCAGGGTATTGTGGTGGGTGCCTGCAATCCCAGCTGCTCAGGAGGCTGAGGCAAGAGACTTGCTTGAACCCACGCATTTGAGGTTGCTGTGAGCTATCATGCTACAGCACTCTATGGGGGTGACAAAGTGAGACTCTGTCTCTAAATAAAGTCTGGTATTTTGTTTTTGAAGTCACCATGGCTATTTTTTTAAGTTATAATATAGGAACTATGAACAAGTGAGTATATGCAATATGGATAATACTATATCCAGACAGTTGGCAAACAAAATGAAGGGGCAGCATTTTGGTAATTTTCCTGAAAATATTATGTTTAAGAGAAAAAAGATAGCATAAAAGGGCATGATTGTTTAGGATTACTTTCTCCAATTTAGATGCAATGGTGGTAGGTGCATATTGAAGTGTAGGTAGTTACAATTTATAGCACATAATAGGGAAAAGTAAGCCACAGTAATTCATATACAACTTGGAGATGGCTTTGATGATTCTCCGAGTTCAATTGACATGTACACTAAGCCTCTAGGCCTTGCCAAGTAGGACATTATTCATTTTATTCTAGTTATGAAATGCATTTCTTACTGAATTATCAGTCACATTTTTAAAATCTCAAAAACATAAACGTACTTGATCCATTTATCATTAAAAATCATAAAAAACACATAAATAACTCTTTGGCCATACTGATACACTAGTGTGTATATATAAATGTCATGATGTAGCTCTAAATATTATGTATGTTGATAACCCTCAATAAATGTTATAATTTCATATCGAATTATAGCATTCACTAAAATTCATTGATACTGTCAAAAGCTTCAAATTTGGATTGATTCAGAAGTAATTGGATCTTGTAATTGAAGAGACATTTGTTGCCTACAGTTGTAACACAAATCGCTAGCTAAAACACAGACAAAATGGAAAAAAGACAGCAGTCATTCTTTGTCTCCCCAAGTCTCTGACATTGTCAGGTCTATGAATGATCTGTTGAAGTTTGTGAAGATGTGCTATGAAAATACAGTACATTTTTATGGAAAAATAAAATTACCTCTAAAGGGGAGATAGACACTCTTAACTACTACAGCATCAGGATTTACCATACTAGTAGATGAAGTAATTCGTGGGTCTCACGAGAGATACCAATGAAGCCACCCTGACCCCAAATGTTACCTAGGCCTCTCAGGGCACTAACACATTGCCTGAAAATTGATTTTCCTTTTACTTTTAAAGTACTAGAATAAAAATGCGTAATGTCCTACTTTTCAATGTCTACACGTTTTGTATTGTTCCCTGTAAATATGAAAATAGCCTTGCTATGGCAAACGGATACACTGATATCAACTAATATCTTACAAAGATATGTTACTAGCTAGATAAAGCAAGATAGAAATGAGGCAAACTCAAGACAAAATTTTAGAGAGGGTGAGCTGTGTGTGTGTGTGTGTGTGTGTGTGTGTGTGTGTATGCATATATATACATATCCCGCAGCCTCTACTTTTTTGGACAGTCTACCTTTAGTATATACCTGCTGTTTATTCTTGTCCCTGATAATTCTGTTTTTCATATTATAGGGTAAATTATATCCTAGGCCAGCTTGACAAGGTATTCTTAGAAGGACATGGTAGTTTGTTGAATGCTGTGGCATCACTATATTGAAATTCTTAATTTTTAAACAAGAGCTTTTGTCCTGGGCACTGCAAATTTTCATTTTGCATTGGGCCCCTAAAATTAGGTAACCCATCCTCATTATGCCTGGTGTGAATTGAAAATGTAAAATTTTGATGTCCAGGAAGTAGAACATTAGAGATTACTTTTGGAAGGTTAGACCCAGTAAACATGCACGTTTTAAAAATTTGTCTATTGACCTGCCCGGACCTCCTGAAGAGCTACCCTGGGACCCGTGATCGGCACCCTCCCGGACCTCCAGAAGAGCTACTCGGGAACCCAGGATCAGCACCCTCATGGACCTCCAAAGAGCTGAGCCAGGACCCTCTCGGACCTCCGGAAGAGCAGTGCTGTGACCCGCTACCCTGCCCACCAGGCCTCCCCATGCCCTGACCAGGAACTCTTAAGAGCTGTGTCCTCCCTTGTGTACCCTCCCTGCTTCCACACTGGCCTGCTCATAGAACCAGGGACTCTGGTGGCCATGTTTGCTCCAGAGCCCTCCGTGCCTCTGTGTGGAGCCCTTCTCCCGGCCAAAGACTGCTGAAGCCATGGGCCCTATGTGCCAGTCACTAGGCGCCAGGCACTCCCAGAACCGTGTGCACCACCCCCAGCCCTGTTGCGGTATCTGGGGGTGTCACACTCCAGGGCTGCTCCCACAACCAGAACTCCCTGGCTGGAGCAGCCCCAGAAGAGCTACACAGGGTCACTGCCTACAAAGATTCAGCAAGGATAGAGTGATCCCCCCGGGGTCTAATCTCGGAGAGACAGCACCCTAACTCTGAGGACGGCCAGAGGCAACAGTGAAAAACAATCATGAGTTGAAATCAAAGAAAAAACTCTGGCAATCTGAACAAAGTAGATCAACTCCCCCAAGGAACAATGGGGCAGACACAGCACAAGATCCCATGCACAAACAAATAGCTGAGATGTCAGAAATCGAATTCAGAATCTGGATAGCAAATAAGATCCAAGGAGTAACACAAAAGATGTCTCAAGAATTCAATGAATTCAAAGACCAAATGACCAAAGATTTTGACATATGGAGACAAGAAGTTGCATCCCTCAAAGATCTGAGAAACACAGTAGAATCCCTCAGTAACAGAACAGAGCAAGCCAAAGAAAGGATTTCTGACATTGAAGACAAAGCTTTCGAACGTTCCCAAACTCTCAAAGAGGAAGAGAAATGGAGGACAAAAAACAGATCACTCTCTCAGAGAGCTCTGGGATAATTTGAAGAAAACCAATATTTGTCTTATAGGGATCCCCGAAAGAAACGAAGTGGCTTCACATGGCACAGAGTCTCTTCTCCATGAGATTATGAAAGAGAACTTTGCAGACATGCCAAGAGATTCTGAATTTCAGATAGCTGACAGTTTCAGAACTCCAGCACAACGAAAGCCCAATAAGACATCCCCTAGACACATCATAATCAATTGCACTAAACTTAATATGAAGGAGAAAATTCTGAAAGCAGCCAGATGAAAGAAAATCATTACCTATTAGGGGAAGAATATTAGAATAACTGCAGATCTCTCTGCTGAAACCTTTCAAGCTAGAATAGGATGGTCATCGACTTTTAATCTCCTAAAACAAACTAATTTTCAACCCAGGATCCTTTACCCAGCTAAACTGAGTTTCATTTATGATGGAGAAATTAAATACTTACATGACATTCACATGTTGAAGAAATTTGCCACAACCAAACCAGCTCTCCAGGATATTCTCAGACCTATCCTCCATAAAGACCAACATAATCTTCCATGACAAAAGTAAACCCAGAAAATTATGATCAAATTCCAACTTCCACAGTTGCAAAAGGGTTAAAAATGTCCACCGGGCTATCGAAAGGCTTATCAATAATCTCAAATAATGTGAATGGCTTAAATTGTTCTCTAAAGAGGCACAGATTGGCTGACTGGATACAAAAACT
>CAUYPK010164571.1:0-15084 GCA_963574355.1 Loris lydekkerianus | reverse complement strand
GATTGGTGAGAATACAGTTGTGGTGCATCTTACAATGGTATATGTGAAATTTAGTAAATGTAGAATGTAAATGTCTTAACACAGTAACTGTGAAATTGCCAGGAAGGCTATGTTAACCAGTGTGATATAAACGTGTCAACCGGTCTGTGAAACTAGTGTATGATGCCCCATGATCATACCAATGTACACAGCTATGATTTAATAAAAAAAAAAAAAAAAAAAAAGAAGGAATTCCAAAGCATCTTTTGGGGGTGATGGAAGGGTCTCTCGTCCCTCCCTGTTCCTGGGACCCAATTGTTCTTTATTTTTGAATATTAATTCTGAGACAATGAGCCCTGAGTTGAAGAAGAAACTGAGCAGCTCCTGTCTTTTAGGCTCACTGATATTGGTTTAGCACCTAACTGACTTCACAGCTTCCTAACAGTCTGCCCTGGTTACAGCTGAGATAGCTGACAAGCCATCACAGAGGGCAGCCCTGCCCTGCCCTGCCCCAGCAGCTCTGACCCTCAACATTGCTGACATCAGGCTGGTGACAAATCAAAGCCTGTTTGGGGAGGTGAATGGGGGAGCAATGGGGGATTGGGTATGAGGTAGAAATTTTCAAGAGATGACAAAATCCAAATTTTTACGTGAAGTCTCCTGAATTTTAAATGCCAGTGACTGAAAAATTTTGCAAAATACTTGTAGGCCAGGCAGTCAGTGTTTGGCTTCCCATGTGGATGATATGGACCTTGTAGGTGGGAAAGTGGGACCAAAGGAGACTTGCCCCAGAAGAACCCAGCCTCTGGCGTCAGGAGGGTGGAGTGCCAGTGTGGAGGGGCAAGGCACTGCTGCCTCACTGGGCATCACTCATGACCTTGGGCATTTTTCTGGCTCCTTGACTTTGAACTGTCCACATGGGGGTGCAGGGCCATCCTCATCTTCTCCTTTCTCTATTTCCTTTGCAGAGGTCTGTGGAGCCCTCAATGTTACCGTGTCCCCGGGGCCGGTGGTTGACTACCTGGAGGGAGAAAATGCCACTCTCCTGTGCCACGTCTCCCAGAAAAGGCGGAAGGACAGCTTGCTGGCCGTGCGCTGGTTCTTCGCACGCTCTGACTCTCAGGAGGTCTTGATGGTTAAGATGACCAAGCTCAGGATGGTTCAGTACTACGGGAATTTCAGCCGTAGTGCCAACCGGCAAAGGCTGCGCCTGCTTGAGGAGCGACGGGGGGTACTCTACAGGCTCTCTGTCCTGACGCTCAGGCCAGCGGACCAAGGGTACTATGTCTGCAAAGTCCAGGAAATCAGCAAACACAGGAACAAGTGGACAGCTTGGTCCAACGGCTCCTCAGCGACGGAAATGAGAGGTGAGGGGGCATCCATCCCCCTGGGGAGAACGTGGGGTCAGGTCAGTGGTCTTCCCTCCAGTCTCCATGTAGGGGCCCTGGGTTGGCTCTGCTGGGCTAGAACACACCTTGTTGGCCTCAGTGGGCCCCAGCCATAGGAGGCAACCCTGGGGGTGTCATCAGCTCTTCACCTGGACACAGTGCAGACATGGAAGTGAGGACAGAAAGGACCAAGTGAGGTGTCCCCATGCCTCCCAGCCTACCCTCTGGGCAAACCTTTGTCCTGTTCAAAGGTTGGATCAGCTGTGTGCTGTCACAGATGAACAAGGCTAGACACTAGTCATAGGGGTCATGACAGATTTTACTCAGTAGCAGCTACTGCAGTAGGGAAGAGAGTCCAATGTGAACTGGTCTCAACTCTGATTTGTGCAGAGGTGACTGTTTTAAAAGAAGAGTGAGGCAGTGAGGAGGGCATGACTGGGGGGACTCAGGAGAGTCAGAGAAGTGTAAAAACTACAAAGCAACAGGCAGGAGTGCTTGGTAGATGTAGCCCCCATGGGGGCTTGCGAACATGCATGCAGGTCCCCACATTCCCACGGAGCCTGGGATACGAGCTCTCTGACTTGCAGTGTTGGCTGGAACAGTGTGTGCTTTTGCCAGCCTGGAATTTTCTCAGGCAGGCACTTCAGCTATGAAGACTTGAGCTGTTAGCAACTAGAAGATACCTCTCACAATTTTATCAGCGTTTTTTATGGTCCACTAAATTGTATCTTTGATTGTTAAGAGTTTGTTCAAGTATTTATAGGGCCAGGTTGAAGCTTAGTTAAGAAGGGGCTCTGAGGAGCCTGGCTAGAGTTTGGCTAGGGAGAGAATCCTAGTCAGTGTCCAGCCCCCAACTCAGCTCTGTGTAGCTGCGTTAGCTTTGGCTGGGAGTATCGGGTACCCATGGAGGGAGCACGTGCTGGGAGGTCTTCCTGTGGACTGTTGGGCCTCAGAGTAGAGCGGCCTGGTGGCTCTGATCTGTCACCCAGTGGAGCTGATCCAAGTTCAGCCAACAGCTTGCTGAGAAATTCATCAGGAAGCGGGCAGAGCACCAGAGGTAGCCCCCCCTTCATATAGATAGATAGGAGGTGGGTGCTGTTTCTGGAATATCTTAACCACCAAGCATCATATCTGAAGGTTGTTATTTTTTATCACCAGTGTTCTATTCAAGAAGATACCTCTCGCAATTTTATCAACATTTTTTATTGTTTACTAAAATTCTATCTTTGATTGTTTTAAAATTGAATTTAGTTTGGCATAAGATCAAGGGATTTTGAAGTAAAGATGATAGACGCAAATGTGAAGAACTTCTTACTTTGTTATGTAGTAATGCATGTATAACATTAAATGCCTTAGAGATGTTGTTTTGATAACATTTTTTGAGGCATACAACTCAGTTGTGAAAGGTCTTTTTAATGTCCTGAATAAAAAAAGGACACATAGTGAAATAACTTATATAGATAGTCATTAAAGTAGCCCAACTTGTCTTTGGGGTTTGCTTACTGTAACGTTCATAAGCACAGAATGACACCTTCACTAAAATGTTGTGTATTTTTTCTTCGTTGGCAAATTAATTCAAGAATACTGATTACTATTAGTACAAATATGTATTTTGGCATAGGAAAAAAAAAACAAAACACTAGTTGGCTGGCGACTGGCAAGAAATTCTACTTTGACTATCACTTGGCTCTGAAGCACAAGATCTTATATACAGGGTGGCCATAAAAATTTAAAATTGCACACAAACTTTATGCCCACCTGGTAGAAGTTTGTTTGTTTGTTTGTTTTTCCTTTTGTCTTCATGTCACAGTGTATTCTGGAGTCATACACTAAAACTCTTGGCAGTGACAATGTTCTGCCCAATAGAATATATAAAAAGGTTCACAGCTTTCAAGTAAGAGCAATTGTCCAGTTCGTTACTTGATGCGAATCTACTTTCAGTGAGTGCCGCTCCCGTAGAACATTTATTTGGAGCTTGCTCTGAAAACCTGAGGTCGTTTTTTAAGACTTGCTGGAAGTAAGCATCTCTTTCCCATCTGCCCCACCCTGCTGCTCCCATTTCTCATTCTCATTCTCACCCCCCAGCCCCATCTCCCCTTTCTTGGGCTCACTGTCTCTTTTCACCTTCCTCTTTCCGCCTGTCTCTCCCACTTCCTCTCCAGGTCCCTCTGACCTCTCCCTTGGAAGTGGTTCTAATCTGTCCACAGAGCTCTGCCTCCCTCACCACTTTACTCTGTCTTAGCCTCTGGCCAGGGCTGTAGTTTGCTGAGGGGAAGATTCAAAACCTTAGGAAGCAGTGACCTTACCTTCTAGAATGTTCCACTTGTCCTTCCAGGGAACTAGTCCAAGGCATTAAAGAAAGGTAGCCCTAAGTAAATTAAATAAATGGCCTAAAACCAGACTGGCTTGTTTAGGTGGGAGCGTGTGGGGTTTGGACTCTGGGCTGGGCAGTGTGTGAGCCTTGGCCACCTGTCCTTCCTGGGCAGGGACGGGCCAGGTCTGTGGCTCCAGCAGCCTCCCCCACCCTCTCTGGGCACCTTTCCTGGGGCCCTGTGCCTTCTTCATCTCCAGGAGCCTGGTTTTCCTTAATCTTCACCTCATGTTAATAGTTGTTATGTGGAAAACAAAAGCAAAATACACTTGGTTGGAATGTCAAACAGAAACTCTCGTGGATGTTTTGGGGTGTCCCACTTCCCATACCCGAGGCCCAGCAGTAGCCTCGTTCCCCCTACCTTCATCTTTCTACAGACATCGCCGGCCACCCACAGGAGAGGGGAGCTTTCTTTGGGATTTCCTTTCTAACACCCTTTGTCCTTCACCCTGGACTTAATCATGCTCTCTTTCCTGCAATGTTCTTAAAGTGAGTTAAAATTGCTTGTCTTTTGCTACAAACGCCTGGAAAGAAAGGCTGGCACCTGGTCTCATCTCATCTCGCTATTGGAGTCCCTTGCTCAGCATGCAGAGGATGGCTCTGCCAATGTATGTTAAGGATGGCTCCTATTATTTCTCCTGATTTCCATATGTTGGTTGTTTTCCATCACAAAAGTAACATCGTTCAATTATAGAAAACATAGAAAAACACTGACAGGGTTTAAAGAAGAAAATAAAAATGACATACCGTATCTCCACTCAGGCACCACTTAACATTTAAGTGAAAATCTTTCCAGTCATTTTATGCAATTGAAAATTTAAAACCAAATTTCAAAGTATCTCAAGAACGGAAAGACAAACACTACGTGCACTCACAATTAAATTGGAACTAACCAATGAGCACACATGTGGATAAAGGGAAGTAAAACGCAGTGGAAATCAACTAGGAGGACGGGGGAGGGAGAAGGGTGAAATCCTCCCTGAAGGGTGCAGTGAACACTATTTGAGTAACAGGAACGCCTATCGCCAGGACTCAAGCATTACAAAAGCAACCCATGTAACCTTAAATATTTGGACCCCCTTAAAATTCTGAAATTTAAAAAAAACAAACAAAACTAAATTCAATCTTACTATCAATACTATTCTGTGACGGGCTTTTCTGACATGACTAAATGGTGTGTACATATTCCCTTATTGCTAAATCTGTTTCCATAGGGCAGTGCCCGTGGCTCAAAGGAGTAGGGCACCAGCCCCATATGCCAGCCCTGGCCAAAATGTGCAATAAATAAATAAATAAAATCTGTTTCCATATCACAATCTTAATTCAGAATAGGATTCCATGATATGGATGGACCACAATTTAGCTTCCTAGTTATTGTTATTGGGCATTTAAGTTGCTTTAAACCCTTGTCAATATATCTCCGTGAATAGTCTTGGAAATAAGACTTAACATAAGTCTTGGAAATAAGATTGCTAGGTTTAAGTGTCTACCCAATTTAGAGATGGATACAATTTTAAGAAATGAATTGATCTCTAAAATAGTTAATAAATTTATTAATAATTTATTTATTAATTATTTATTAATTATTTAATTTATTTATTTATTAGCCATAAATGTATTCCCACCAGCATTGAAAATGCCTTTTCCCCATGGATTTGTCTACATAACTGTAATGAGTAATTTTGTGTGTCAACTTGACTGGGCTAAGGGATGCCTAGATAGCTGGTAAAACGTTATTTCTGGGTGGGTTGTTCCTATTTCTCTGGAGAACCCTGACTAGTAAATAGAATAAATTTCTGAAGAGGATGATGTTGATGGTGATAATAATGATGAATACCCACAGAAGTGCCTGGTACACAGTTGCTGCTCACTAAATACTTGATGAACGCACGAAACCCTCTTTGCTGGGTGGCTCTGGGTAGGCATGACTTGGGAGACTTCCCCCTTCCTACCTCCCCTTGGCTATTCCAGTCATCCATCTTGTTTGAGGTCCCACCCATCCTTCTTCTTCTTTCTTTATTCCTTCTTCAAGTTAGCCAGCCCAGGAAGAGCTCTCCCACCTGTGACATCCTGTAGCTTCTGTTTCAGGTATTGTTGACATAACACTGTATAGTCACTCCACTGTTTTTGTAAGTGCTGTGGAGTACAGAGTAGATGTCAAAAAATATTATGCATAAAGAATCAAATGATGCAAAAACTAAAATGTTAAAGCCTCTTTCTTTCTTTCTCTCTCTCTTTCTTTCCTTCCTTTCTTTCTTTTTTAAGACAGACTATCATTTAGTTGCCCTGGGTAGAGTTCTGTGGCATTATAGCTCACAGCAACCTCAAACTCTTGGGCTCAAGTGATTCTCTTGTCTAAGCATCCTTATTAGCTGGGACTATAGGTGCCTGCCACAACACCAGGCTAGTTTTTCTATTTTTAGTAGAGACAGGCATTGCTTTGCTCAAGCTGGCCTCGAATTCCTTAGCTCAGGTGATCCACGGCTTGGGCCTCCCAGAGTGCTAGGAATACAAGCATGAGCCACAGTGCCTGGCCTAGTTAGATTTTTCAAGTTCCCTCTCCTATAACATGACTGCACACACGTATTTTAACAGTAGGGCATGTGTTACTTTATAAGAGTTGTTGATGATAATATATGTATTTTTTGGTAACTTATAATATAGTATAGAAAGACAATTCAAAACTGATCCAATCATTCACACGGTAATAGACACTTAGGAAACTCTTAGTTTTTCACTAATATGAACAGTGCTTCAATGAAATCCTCGGACGTATTAATATTTCCAAGTGTTTCTGTTGGCTAGATTCTTGGAAAGGGAATTGCTAGGCCTAAGGCTATGCAATTTAAATTTCTAATGGACAATGCCGAAATGCTATTGCTACAAAGACAAATTTATACTCTGACCATCATTGTATGATAGTGTCTGTTTCCCTGAAGCCTACTTAACAATATATATTATTAATATTTTCCATTATTTATTACAATGATGGGAAAGTATTTCACTGTTGTTTTAATTTTGATTATTATGCTCAACACAATACAATGCAGTTTAATTTCTGTTGTTGTTTGATGGTTATGGACAGCAGCTCACTAATAATCCAATTAGTGAGGTGGAGCATCTCCTCGTAGGTTTATTGACTGTTTAAAAAATTTCTTTTGTGAGTTGCTGTCCATAACCATCATCGTCCATAATTAGGTTGCTGTCCTTTTCATATATGCATATTTGTGTGCATGTTTTTTGTATGTGTATTTCTGATCGTTAATTCTTTAGCTATTAGATATGGTACAAAAATTTATTTTTGCTGTTATGTGTCTTTCCATTTCTTTAATGTTTTCTTTTACCATATAGATATTTCACTCTTTCAGGATATTTATGTTGTCATTTTGATTCTTTTGTAGTCTTCCTTTTTGCAGTGTTGAAGTGTAATTTATATTCAATAAACTGCACAGGCTATAATATGGATCTGTATCTGATCTTGGAAGGTATTCCCACCTCAAGCTTATGAAAATATTTTTCACATATTTCTCCAATGTTTTTAAATGAATAAAAGAAAGGTTTACTACTTATCTCTTTGGAATTCATTTTTATATAAGGTATAGTAGCTAATTTAATTTTTATTTACAAATGACAAACATCTCTACATTATCTATTAAACAGATATTTCCATATCTTGCATGCCACCTTTTTTCTTTTTATATATTTTTTATTATATAATAGCTGTGTACATTAATGCAGTTATGGGGTACAATGTGCTGGTTTTATATACAATTTGAACTACTTTCATCAAACTGGTTAACATAGCCTTCACCGCATTTTCTTATTGTGTTAATATATTTATATTCTACCCTCAGTAGATTTAACATGTACTCTTGTAAAATGCACCGTAGATGTGATCCCGCCACTTTTTTTCATAAGCCAAATTTCTGTGTCTCAATGTAAAATATGTATACTCTGCCAACTATTTAAATTATTATAGAATAAGAAAATTTTCTTCATCATTCTTTAAATAGTCTTTGCTATTCTCAAACATTTAGTTTTTCTTTAAGATGATCCTAAAAATCAACTTACCTAGTTTTGTAAAAATTATTTTGGGGTTTGATTGGGATGTCACTGGCTTCATAAATTACTTTGTGATGGGTATATATGTGGTACATTTTAGATACCTTTATGATTTTAAATGTTCCTATCCAGGAGCTTGCTGTGTTCCTTCATGTATTCAGGATGTTTTTATGTCTTTTGGTATAAATTTCTCCACGTGACTTTTGAACATATTATTGTTTTATTTTTAGGTATTTTATGGGTGATTGGGATATACCCTGTCCCTCTACACACAGACACATGCAGCTTTTAAATGGTATTGCTGGTATATAGGAAAGTTTGGCTTTTGTTGACTTATATTTGGCAACATGAGCTATTTCATTATTTTGGATAGTCTTTTTCAGTCGCTTCTCAGTGATACCTGTGAATTTATATGTCATTACCTTTTCTAACCACATTGCTTTGACCAGCACTTTAGAGGTAGTAAGTTATCTGCCTGTACTCTTTTTGTATGAAGCTACTATGAATTCTAACTTTTTGCCTTGACCCCATTTTTCCATCTATCCTGTATAGCTACCCTGGGGGACTGCCAGTTGCCCTACTAAAAAGTTAGCTTTGAGATACTCATACCTTTTTCATGATCCCTGCTGTAGATCTATTAAAAAAGCAATTGAGGGGGCAGCACCCGTGGCTCAGTGGGTAAGGCACAGGTTCCATATACCAAGGGTGGTGGGTTCAAACCGGGCCCTGGCCAAACTGCAACAACAAGAAAAAAATAGACAGGCGTTGTGGCGGGCACCTGTAGTCTCAGATACTCAGGAGGCTGAGGAAAGAGAATCACCTAAGCCCTGGAGTTGGAGGCTGCCGTGAGCTATGTGATGCCCTACTGAGGGTGACAAAGTGAGACTCTGTCTCTACAAAAACAAAAATAACAACAACAAAAACAATTGGGATCACCCTGATAATATCTCTTAGTACTTTACCCTTTCCTTTTTTAATTTCTTAAAATGCTTATTTACAAATCCATTCCAGATATCTGTCAGAGATATTATAGATGAAAATTCTATCAGCCTATAACTTTTATAACCTAATTTCCTACTTTTTTTTTTTTAACCAAGACACTTGCATGCCTCTAGTCACTTGGCACCTTACTAGAATTTACCAGAATTTCTCACTTTTCGCTTGCTAGAGTTTTTTTCCTGCTGTGAATGGTCACCACTTAAGGTGGGAGGCTCTTTCTCTGAGGAAGGAAGGGCTGAGGGTGTAGTGAGTGAGCCTGGTGGCTGTACAGGTCAGACTGGAAAAGCTTACCTGCAGGTGCTGAATGCATTAAACCCATGGACATTATTGGGATGCCACAGTCAAATTGTCAAGAACACTGATCAAAGCCCCCAGCTAGGGGCTTTAAATTGTTTATCCATGTTAGAGTGGAGTCAAGTCTTTTATCCCAGCAGCAGCCCATATCACTTATGCTTTGATTAGCTGTCTGGAGTGGGAGAGAAAGAGAGAGAGTTACAAGGGATGACCGGGGATTATGGGATTGTGCATAACCTGCAGCCTGTTTGATTCAGGCTGCAACCCTAAAATGATAACAAAGTTGTGCTCATTAGTCACATGCTTGTGATGTGCTCCATGAATGCCGTGCAAAAGACCCAGAACCAGACCAAATTAACAGCCCATCCCAATGTTGGCAGTGTCACTCGCTTTATGTGGCTCTACCAACTTTCACTTTCCCCCCAGATCTAGGTATGTCCTTGAGCACACGTGTGTGGTGATAAAAGTGTAAGGAGGAAATTGTTGAAAAAGAAAATCTGTGGTAATAAATGAACTCCTGGCGGCACTCCTGAAACTGTGTAGCTCAGAAGTGGAGGCTGTGTTAACAAGTCACAGCCAGCAAGGCATCAGCTGCCAGTTTATATTTTCACTGTGCAATTTATTAAAAGATGGCAGAGAACTGGGAATTTTGAAGAATGGGCAAGCTTTCAATTTGGGTTTATCTGTGTGGGGTTTGGTAGAGGTGTTGTTGGTGTCATGTAGCACAAAGGGATACAGACGTGAAGGAGGAAAGCCTGACTCTCTGGAGGCCGGGGGAGTCAGGCTTGGCCTACTTCAGGGAGTCTCACACCAGGTAAACTTGTCCCTGCCCTTCTTATTAGGCAGAGGTAAAAGGAAAGGCAAAGAATGAGACGAAGTGTAGAAGTTTCTCCAGTTCCCGTGGCCTGTGATGATTTCACTGGGTGAGAAACCCCTGTTTAGAGAGAAAACAGATCAAAAAGTCCTAGGTGACACATGACATTGGACCCCCCTGTTAAGGCTTCCGGTGGAAATCACAAGGACCAACGTTAGGCTTGATTTTCTTTGATTGCTTTATCAAAAACTGCGAAATTGGGAAATGTTCTTAACATGAATGAGGAGTGAAGCGTAATAAAAACGATTCCAGAGAGGTAAGGGATATAGGCAGGAAACAACAAAATGAGATTCAATTTGAAAAACGGCAGAGCAATCCATTTGGGGAAAACAAACCTCTAGCACGGCTGGATCATCACCGGGAGGCCAGGGGCTGTCTCTGTGAAGAGACTGCTAGTGATAAGGACCGGTGGGTTAGCCGCGTGTCTGCCATGTGACACAGCAGCACCAGCACCCAGTGTCACTTTTGTCTATGTTCAAGTCAGCCTGGAGTCCCTGAGGAGGCAGGCGATCATGTCATGTGAACTACACTGGTGAGACTCAAATGGGGACTACAAAGTTAGCTTCGGGGACCTCATTTCCAGAAAGATAGATTCAAGCTAGAGAAGAGTGGCAAATGTGACAAGGAAATGAGCAGCCGCCTTCGGAGACAGGATCCATGTGGTCTGGGAAGCTTTGCTCAGCTCAGTGAAGAAATTGGAAAGTAATAACAAGGATGATGTTCGGCTGTGCTAGGTGGATTTGTTTATCCCGCCACCCAGTGGGCATGTTATCACACACCTGCTCTGTGCTGGGCTGTGGCAATGGTGGCAACTAGAAGTGCAAGGATGGACCCGTCTAGAGGGGCAGCAGATACACAAACATGTTGGGTGTTGCAGTGTGGGTGGGATGGAGCTGACGCTGGTGGCTTGTGTGGGAGTGGTGTGGACGGTGAGGGGTTCATTTTCTGTCACACTGGGGCTTGTACCAAATCCTAAGGAGCTTCCTCTGGATTTCGTAGGCCAGTATTCTCTAGCTTGCTTGATGGTAGGACTCTCCGGGGCCACTGATGTCACGCAGATTCTCAAACATGTGCCCAGGAGATTCAGATTTATTAGGTCAGGGTGAACCCTGAATATGTAACCAGCAGTCTGGGCAATTTCACTGTCAGGCTGTTGGGGGGATCTCTGCTGAAGGCCTTGAAAGCTTGTGAAGCATTCCCAATCTTTTTGGTGGACACCTCTGCTGGCTGCTTGGGGCATGGTTTCGGGGGGACCAAACTAGACAGGGAGGGGGTGGAGTCTTTTGTAGCTGCACAGGCTTGAAATGATGGAGGACTAACCTTCACAGTAGGAATGCAGAGATAGCAAGAGGTCAGATGAGACGTTTTTACTAATTGACTAGATGGGGGTGATGAAGAGGGTATTGAGCTGAAACCTAGGGCTCTAACTCAGTATGTGAGGGGTGGTGCTCACAGATGACAAAGGCTCTCGGAGCTGGAGTGGCTCACTGGGGAAATTTAGAAGAGAAAGATGGCTGGAGGCCATCCTCACAGAGATGCCCAGTGGGGGGTGGACATGTGGGCCTGAAGCTCTCTTTGACATTTCTAGAGAGAGCTTACTTCTGAGTCAGGCAGGTGAAACCATGTGGGCCAGTAAGATCCCCAAAAGGTAGGGGCCAAGGATGGAGCCCTGGGGAGCTGTCCTGTTTGGGGCAGTGGGAGGAGCTGGCCTGCATGGTGTCTGCTATCTCAGCTCCTCTGTTACCTCTAGACTTGTCTTCCTAAGACACTCATCTGGCCTGTCCCTCCCAGAAGATGCAGATTCCATATCTGCTAAGGAAGAAGTGGCCCTGGTGGGTATGGGGGTGTTGGACTAGCTCCTCAGCCTGGTTGCTTCTACGAGTAGTAACAGGAAAGTTTCCAAGATAAAGCCTGAGTCTGTGGGGCCCCTGGTCAGGGACGGGCCCTAACCTCAGTCCCAAGTGCCATACATCCTGGGTCACTTGGAGAGCTCTGAGCTGACAGGCTTAGCTTGAAGGCACTGCCTGAGCCTTCGCCCTGGGAACTGGACTCCAGGAGTTCTCAGGAAGGGCGTGGTCATTCCCTTTAGGGTTGCAACAGTTTTGATCCCCAATAGCTTGTAAAAAAATGATCCGCCTTGGCTTTTGAGCCCAGCACTGCAACCCACACACTCAGAAATGCTCTAATATTCTGAGCTGAAATAAATCTCCATATTTTTACATGGCGATGTCCTCATCACCAGTGAAAATGCTAATCATAGAAGCAATTTGCAAGGGCTGTCTCCTGCAATTTAATCGATCAGTAATTTACTCTGACTCCAAATAGCATATTTTAACAAGCCAAATTGTTATTCGACTTAAGATTATGTAAGTCAGGTATAAATGTGGAGAGTGGACAAAGCAAATGAAATACTCTGTTGCCCGATAGTGGTGTTTAGGAGCGAAGATGAAATTATAATTTATCATCTGACTATTTAACCCCAAAATGTGAGAGGAAGTTTAATAATTACATCTGAAGTTACCACCACAGGGAACTGATACTTCAAGTTTCAGTGGAAGAAATTAACTAAATAATTCCTTTTTCTCTGGAGACATGGAACAGATAATTAAGAATGAGATTTACTAAACATTTAGTGCTTCTGCTTAATTAAGCAAGCACACATCGTGGTGTTTAAAGTGTCAACAGGTCCAGACACTCCAAGGGAACAAATTGACAATTGGAGTGTAATTTAAACACTACTTAGAACAATTCTTCATTATACCTACCCTTGTTCCAACTGCCATGCTCTTGGAAGATTCTAGGAGATTAAAACTTAAACACACAAAGCTATGTGAAGCTCAGTTTATGAGCTTGTCACCACCACACCTTGCCCAACGAGTATTAAGGATGTAGAGGTTTGATCCCTGCCTTAATGAGGCCCCAGCCTCATAATGGAGAGGAGGAGATATAGGTAGCTATGAGCATAGATCTAAGAGGCGGGATAGCAAATAAAAAGAGTGAGGATGGGCCCGACAAGAGGGTGAGCTGATGTGGGAGCAGGAAGAGAAGAGGATCTGTTCCTGGGGCATAGGAGAGGGTCACACGGAAGATGTGGGACTCTGCTGGGGCCACGGGAGGGCTTTAGCAGACCACGACAGGCTGTGCCATTTCAGGTGAGAGACAGCCTGGGCAGAAGCTCAATACACAGACTCGATGTGTTTGATGCATGTTTGCAATCTGTGGGGTTCGGAGTGAAATGGTTGGAAGGCCGGACCTGGCCAGGGATCACGGAGCCAGATTCTTCTGAAATGCACCCTCACAGATGTCACAGCGCGTGTGTGCAGAAGGGGCTCCATAGTGACGTTTTGGGTGAAGGACTGAATGAGGGATCCAAACTCTTTGGTAAAGTGCCCAGTTAAAACAGTCACACAGAGTGTCAGGTGGTGGCAAGTGGAGCTGTTGTGGGCAGCGGGGACTGGCTTCTCCTAACCCTCAGCTTTGGCATTTCCCGACCACTAATTCGGGGATACTAAGAGGACCTTTGTATTTCGTAGCTCCTTCCCTCTCAGACTTTGAACTCCTTTTTGCAACCACTTTGCCATAACGGAAGTCTATTAGTATATTTTTTTGTTTGCTCTTTTGCTCCATTTGCTTTGTTTTCTAGAATTCATCTGAGGCTGGATGCAGTAGGAAAGAGTGTGTTAAACTAAACAATGCTGGGGCCTGACTGTTTCTCATCAGCTGCTCCCTGCGGGTCACTTGGAGGTCCTCCTGCCATACATGGCTTTATCAGAGCCAGGAGGGAGACAGGAGAAAGGAAGCAACAGACAAGCTTCTGAGAGCAGAAACAGAGGTCTCTGTGTCTCTCTGGGGCTGTAGGGGTTTATAAATAGTGGGGACACTGCTATGTTTTAAGTATTTTTTTCCATGGGAACCATCCTGTTGTTGAATAAGAAGGGACAGTGAACTGAGTGTATTGACTTTGAATTTGTAACAAAGGTGTTGCCTCAACTTTATTTTATTTAAGGATCTTTTCTTAAACATCCTTCCTGTCACCATCCCCTTCCTGTCCCTTTACACTCTTTTCTGCCATGAATCTGTGCAAGATGCTGCTTGAAGAAACTGAGGTAGGCTGGTGCTTGCTCTCTCCAAGATGCAAATTAGCAAGGCCTACCTGCCTGGGATGAAGGCCTAAAAATTCTTCTTCCTTTCAACTTGGGGGACTTTAAGAATCATCTTCTGACTTCCCGCTTCTATCCTGTGGGAAACTAAAAACTTGGGGGGCCATAAAATAAGTGATAACAGATGTAAAGCATGCAATTCGATGGCCAGAATGTTGTGGAGAAGTCTGCCTCAGTGGCCTGGTAAGCTGGTGCAGCACTGACTGCTTCTGGGGCCCCGGGTAGAGGAAGGTGTGGGCGGGGCAGTGTAATGACCTCTCTTCCAGCCTTCCAGAGTGTAATGATGTCATGGTCCTGGCAAATTCCCTTTGGAGGACCTTGGCCCACCTATAGGATGTCTCCTTCATCTTATTCATTCTTCAAGGGAACTGTGGGCCAGGAAGGACTCTAGAAAATGAAGAAAAAGATGCAGGTAATAATTGAGATTGCACGTAGGGGACGTGGTTGGGCACATGGTATTGCATTTTAAGGCCGCACATTGAATAGAGAGAGGAGGGTGTGAAACATTAGGTAATCACTCAAGGAAGCTTTCTCTTGCTCAAATTGTCCCCAGTTTCCAAAGACTGGGGGTTGACCCCTGGGGAGACACACCCATCCTATAGATGGCCTGCTCTTTTGAAAATAACTATTTCGGAAGCTGCCTTTTTGCACCACATTTTCTATATGGAGACATGCCCTGTTAAGGTGCCTTGTGTCCTTTGTAGACAACACCTTGTGAAGGCCTCACTCCTTGGTGTTTTATTATTAGTCTTGTCTCCCCTGGATTGAACTGAAAAGGCGCTGGTTTAGTTTTGAGTTCTAGAGCCTGCCCTGAACTGGGCAGCACATTGAGGACAGGGGGGGGGGGGGGGGGAGGGCTCCTAATGATGGGCATCACCTTGGGCTCAGTTTCTATCTTTCTCATAGGAGAACACAAGGCAGGAGATTTTCCAAGGTTGGGTCCTGGCACCTGCAGCC
>CAUYPK010164567.1:0-10035 GCA_963574355.1 Loris lydekkerianus | reverse complement strand
ACTAAATTTGGATATGAGGACATTTACTGACATTTAAGGTCACCGGGTGGGGGGGGGAAGGGAAGAGCAGAGAACGACGGCGGGTGGGGAAAGGACCCGCAGAGAGCGGGACGGCGGGCGGGGGGGGGGGCCTTGGTGTGTGCCACACCTTGGGGGGGCAAGACACGATTGCAATAGGGACTTTACCTAACAAATGCAATCATTGTAACCTGGCTTATTGTGCCCTCAATGAATTCCCAACAATTAAAAAAAAAAAAAAAAAAGGAAGAAAAAAATACATAAACATAATCATAGCCAGGTGTGGTGGTGCACACCTATAGTTCCAGCTACTTGGGAGGCTGAAGCAGAAGGATCAATTGAGCCCAGTGAATGATGGGGTGCCATTATACTCTTTCCTGAGTGATAGGATGAGACCCTATCTTGGAAAAACAAAACAAAACAAAACAAAAAAACCCACAATGGTATTTTATATCTTTAAAAATAAACTACAATTTTTGGCTCGGCCTGGTGACTCACACCTGTAATCCAGGCTGGGCTTGGTGACTCACACACTCTGAGAGGCTGAGGTGGGATGATCCCTTGAACTCAGGAGTGGCTGAGCAAAGTGAGACCCTGGCTCTACAAAAAACAGAAAAATTCACCAGGTATGGTGGTACACGCACCTGTAGTCCCAGCTCTTCAGAGGCTGAGGCAGGAGGATTACTTGAGTTCAGAGGTTTTAAGTTGTTATGAACTAGGTTGATGTTCAGGAGACAAAACTAGACTCTGCCTTAAAACAAAAACAAAAACCTAACTATAATTCTTTTCTTTTTTTTTTTGAGACAGAGTATCACTATGTCGCTTGTGGTAGAGTGCTGTGGCATCACAGCTCACAGCAATCTCAAACTCTTGGGCTTTACATAATTCTCTCCCGAGTAGCTGGGACTACAGGCACCCACCACAACAACTGGTTATTTTTTTGTTATAGTTGTCATTGTTGTTTGGCAGGCCCGAGTTGGGTTAGAACCCACCAACTTCTGTGTATGTGGCTGGTGCCCTAATTCTCTATTCTGGTTCCCTAGTTGCTGAGCTACAGGCCCCTGAGCCCTAACTATTAATATAATTCTTTAGTACAATTAAGTATACTGTCAGTGTTCAAGCTTCTAATAGTCTTATTATTGTGCTGATTTTTAAAAAAGTTGTTTGTGCCAAGATCTAAATAAGGCACATACATTGAGAGTGGTTGCTGTCTTTCAAACTAAAAGCCTTACCCTTTCCCCTCTACCCCACACTTACTGCCTGGAATCTTTTTGCTGAAGAAACTTGGTTCTCTGTCATGTTGAGTTTTCTACAGATTTTGCTTATTGCATTTCTATGGAATAATGGAAACAAGTTTTCTCTATTTCCTTTTTTTTCTCTCCCTCTCTCTCTTTTTCCTATAAATTGACATTTGGATCTCTAGACTATGATTTATTTATTTATTTTGAGACAGATCTCACTTTGTTGCCCTTGGTAGAGTGCTGTACCATCACAGCTCACAGCAACCTCCAACTCCTGGGCTTAAGCAATTCTCTTGCCTCAGCCTCCCAAGTAGCTGGGACTATAGGTGCCCGCCACAACCCAGCTTTTTTTTTTTTAGAGACGAGGTCTCACTCTGGCTCAGGCTAGTTGAGAACTCCTGAGCTCAGGCAATCCATCCCCCTTGGCCTCCCAGAGTGCTAGGATTACAGGCCTGAGCCACCTTGCCCGGCCTCTAGACCAAGATTTAATCAGATTCAGGTTTGATTTTTTGGTAAGACTCTGTCACGTGTGGAGGTGTATATTGTCATCAGTAAGTACATAGTGTCTGTTTGTTGCTTGTCTCCTTTTCTTTCTTTCTTTTTTTTCTGAGACTAGAGTCTGTCACCAGGGTAAAGTGCAGTGGTGTTATCCTAGGTCACTGCAGTCTCAAACAACCGGGCTCAAGTGCTTCTCCAACCTCATCCTCTCAAGTAGCTAGGTCTATAGGTGCATGCCACACGCCTGGTTAATATTTCTATTTGCTTTTCTTTTTAGTAGAAATGGAGTCTTGCTCTTACTCAGGTTGGTCTGAAACTTCTGAGCTCAAGCAATTCTCCCACCACAGCCTCCTAGAATGCTAGGAAAATAGGCATGAGCCACTGCGCCCACCCAGCATCCTTGTCTTTTATTGTGATGTTTGCAACTGCTAAACCTCAATGCCTAGTGTTAAATCATTAGAGATTGCAAAATGGTGATAAATATGTCACTTATTCACTTACTAGCTGTATTGCTTATATAAAGAAAAGTTTTCTTCTCATCAACTGTTTGATTACCTAGGTGCAGAATTTATTTTAGAAAAGCAGGATACATGTTTAAATCTCTCCTTATATTAACCAATCTTTTATTTTATTTTATTTTTTTTGAGACAGTGTCTCAAGCTGTTGTCCTGGGTAGAGTGCCATAGCGTTAATAGCTCACAGCAACCTCCAATTCTTGGGCTCAAGCGATCCTCTTGTCTCAGTTTTTCTATTTTTGGTAGAGACGGAGACTTGCCTTTGCTCCGGCTGGTCTCAAACTTGTAAGCTCAAGCAATCCACCCACCTCGGCCTCCCAGAGTGCTAGGAATATAGGCGTGAGCCACCACACCCAGCCATATTAACCAATCTTCAAAATAATGAGTTGTTTTGCCAACATCATCCAGTGATGATTTCGATTTTCCTTTTTTGTAATATTACAAGTTCTTTTGACTTAAACATTTAATGTGTTTCTATCCATTGCAGTTATTGTCCTTATTGATCTGGAAAATCACTGTTTTTCAAAGTAGATTATTCTTTTCCCAAAGAAGATGTACAAATGGCCAATAAGCCCATTAAAAGATACTCAACATCATTAGCCACCAGGGAAATGTAAGTCAAAACTATTAAATACATGAAGATATCACTTCACAGTCCAGGATGGCTACAACAGAAAAGACACAATAACAAGTGGTACCACTGATGTGGAGAAATTGGAATCTTTCATACTTGCTGATAGTAATATAAAATGGTGCAGCTTCCTTGGAAACCAGTTTAGCATCTAAACCATGTTTAGATGGTAAACATAGAGTTAACATATGACTTAGCAGTTCCTTTCCTAGGTATTTATACAACAGGGTTGGAAAAATATGCCTACACTACCTGTACATGAGTATTTATAGCAGCACTATTCATAATAGTTAAAAAGTAGAAATAACTCAAATGTCCAACAACTGATGAATGAATAAATAAAATGTAGTCTTACTGAGCAATAAAAAGGAATGAAGTACTGATACATGCTAATATGGATGAACCTTGAAGACATGATTCCACATGAAAAGAGGCCAGTTACAAAATACCACATGTAGTATCATTCCATTTATATGAAATGTAAAGAATAGGAAAATCTGTAGAGACTGAAAGTAGATTAATAGTTGCCTAGGGCCAGGAGAGTTGGGGAAAATGGAAAGTGACTACTGATGGGTTCAGGGTTTCTTTTGGGGATGATGAAAATGTTCTAAAATGTGAGTATATTAAAGGCCATTGAATTATACACTTTAAGTAGGTGAATTTATGATATGTAAATTGTAATACAATAAACCTTTAATAAAGATTATGTATACTTTTTCCAAAAAGGACCACTTAGAATCACTCAGGGAACTTGGCTTTAAATGTTGGTTCCAGGGCAAGATCTTAGACATCTGGAAATTATCTTTAGAGGTGGATCTCAGAAATCTTATATAAAGTGAGCACATCCAGGGATGCTGATTAACTGTTTGAATTAAATATTTTCTGTATTGTGCTGTGCTACCAGTAACTTAATATTTGTGCATCTGGAGTAATAGAGAATAGGGCTTCCTCTTCTACATGATGGCCTTTCAGTATTTTGAAGGCTGATCCCCCTTCCAACTCATTTTTGTAGCACTATTCATCACACATCAATTCCTGAACCATTTTTCATGTGACATAATTTCCACATTAGTCAAATGTGGACACATTCTAGTCTGCTAATGACTTCTTTTTTTGGTTTGTTTTTTGAGACAGTGTCTTACTATGTCACAGCTCACAGTAATCTCCAACTTTTGGGCTTAAGCAATTCTCTTGCCTCAGCTTCCCGAGTAGCTGGGACCACAGGTGCTCGCCACAATGCCCAGCTTTTGTTTTTTTGTTTTGTTATAGTTGTCATTGTGGTTTAGCTGGCCTGGGCCGGGTTCGAACCTGCCACCCTTGGTGTATGTGGCTGGTACCACAACCACTGTGCCTACAGACACCAACCCTGTTAATGACTTTATAAAATGAGTTACTCTGAACTGAATAGGATTTCTCCGTTACAGTTGACCATTGCAGAATATAAATGGGATTATTACTACCCTGGCCCCTGATGCATTTTAAGATTGCATTAGCCAAGGCCAGGCGCAATGACTCACACCTGTGATCCTAGCACTCTGAGAGGCCGAGGCAGGTGGATTTGCCTGAGTTCACAAGGTTTGAGACCAGCCTGAGCCAGAGTGAGACCTCATCTCTAAAAACAGCCAGGTGTTGTGGTGGGCGCCTATAGTCCCAGCTACTTGGGAGGCTGAGGCTCTTCGCTTGAGCCGAAGAGTTTGAGGTTGCTGTGAGCTATGACGCAGGGGTGTCAAAGTGAGACTCTGTCTCCAAAAAAAAAAAAAAAAGATTGCATTAGCCTTTTTTTTTTTTCCCAGACAGGGTCTGGCTCTGTCACACTGGGCTAGAGGGCAGTAGTATCATCATGGCTAACTACAAACTCAAACTGCTAGGATCAAACGATCCTTCTCCTCAGACTCCTGTCTCAGCCTCCCAAGTAGAGACAGGATCTCACTCTTGCTTAGGCTGATCTGGAACTGAGCTCAAGCGATCCTCCCGTCTCAGCCTCCTAGATTGCTAGGATTACAGGTGCTAGCCACCATACTTCACCACTATTAGCTTTTTAAAAATGAGTTGGCTGAAGTGAAGTTTGTGTTTAAGTCAAACCTGTTTACTTCATTCCCAACTCTCCCAGCTTTTATTTAGTCAAGTCTTACTTCTTGTAGGGTGATCAGAAAAAATTTTCTTTCTTGGGGCTGATCTGGTCTAAAAACATGGCAGTAGTATCTTTAATGTCCTAACAATTGTTTAGCTTTTTCAGAACACTCCCTGTACATTATCTCCTTTGATTTTAACAACCAGGTGTTACCCTGGTTTTATAGATGTATTATAGAAACAACAGATTGAGAAAGCTTAAGTAAAAATGCCTGAGAAGAGAGACAATTATTTGCAGAGGCTGGCATCAGTTCCTCCAATGCAGTGGTTTGAAACTGGCTGCACAATTGTGTTCACCTGTGTAGCTTAAAAAAAAAAAAAAAGAAGAAGAAGAAGAAGAAGATGCCTAGGGCCCATCACCAAATCTTCTGAGGTAACCAGACTGGAGTGGGACCTACTCATTAGTCTTGTTTAAAGACACTCAAAGGAATGCTTATGTTCAAGATTGAGAACAGTAGCCCTAAATCAGATTCTGATGTGTCCTCCCCCTACCACATGTATTTTCCTTATCTCGTTAAAAGGCTCTTATATGGAAAAGAAAATATTATTTTATTTTGTTCCAAAGGCAGAATTAGAATTAGTACAAGTTGTAGAGGGTTACTAGATGTACAGTGGAAGCCAGGTGTAAATCCTAGGATTATTGTTGGAATTTGTATATTTTTCTCATTCATTAATTTATCAAACATTCATTGACCAGACACTGTGCTCAGCTTTGGTGATACAAACATGAATAAGACATGATCTCCCCCTTTTGGAGCTCACAGCTAAAAGGCAGGACAGACTTAAACAACATTATATTAGAGTCTGATGTTAACACAATATTGGAGCTGTATAGTTTTCTTCTTCAGTTTGTTATAGTTTTGTATTAAAAATTGTCAACAGTCCTTTTTCTTTATTTTTTTATACCAACAAGAATGATCTTGGACATAGTGATTTTCTTACTGCAATATATGTTAAGCATAAGACAACCATATCATACTATAGGAGTCTTTACATTATGTAAAGCAACCAAGGGATAAAGTTAGTCTTTGCAAAAATTTTGCAGAAATATCTTTTTTCTTTAAATATTCCTAATAATAAAATTTATAAGAGCATTCAAAACATTTTTAGTTTATTCCTACATCTTTCTCTAGATTTTATTCTTTTGATTAGTAAGCATAGGACAGTGATATATATTGGCTTTGTCAAGATTTTACGTTGATGAAAAAATGATTTTGTAACATGGAGAAAATTTTAAATTTAGATGCCTTAGATCAACTTTGAAGAGCCATTTTGACACCACTCACTACATTTCATTTATGTGCTTCATTTATTAAAAACTAATCCATATGTTCTTATTAAAGCAGTTAAAACATTTTTCCTTATACTTTATAGCTGACTTTTTTTTTTTGAGACAGAGTCTGATTCTGTCACTTTGGGGTTGAGTGCCATAGTGTCATCATAGCTCACAGCAACCTCAAACTCTTGGGCTCAAGCAATCCTCATGCTTCCCAAGTGGCTGGGACTATAGGCACCTGCCACAACAGCCAGCTAGTTTTTTTTATTTTAGTAGAGTTGGGGTCTTACTCCTGCTCAGGCTGGTTTCCTGCCTCGGCCTCCTGGAGTGCTAGGATTATAGGTGTGAGCCACCGAGCCCAGCCTATAGCTGACATTCTGATAGAATTATGTATAGAATACTATGAAAGCACAGAGAAGCTATTCTGGAAAGGGAAGGAGTAACTAGTGTTTCACAGAGTAGGCAATGATGGAGCAGAGCTGAATTTTGAAAGGTAGAATTTCAAAAAGGTAGGATTTCACTGAACGGGGTGGACATTCAGGCACCAATCTCAGGGAGACGGAAAAATTAGATCTTGCTCAGAGGGTCAGCACAAAAGATGAAAACTAGGCAGGGGCAGGACAAGATGGACTTTCATTATGTATCCTCACAATTCTGAAAATTCAACTATCAATAGCAGTTGTATGAATATCTGGGAAAATCACCATGTGCTGGAGAAAGTTTTACAGGGTTTAGCCAAAACTAAATAATCTAGCAACAATTCAGGGTCTGTTCCAGTTTTGGCATCAAGCGAGAGGCTAAAACTCATGAATTAAAGTGTGGAATTTAATGTCATGGCCATCAGTTAGATTTTAGACCCTTTAAAAAAATAGGTTGCTGCCTTATACATGATGGGGAAAAAAGAAAAACCAAACATCCCACCGCCCAAATAAAGAAATATTGAAAATGAGTTTGAATTAACACATATTTCCAAGATTGCATATTGTCTAATTTAAGTGATTTTTTTTTTTTTAGATAGAGGCTAAAGTGCAATGACATGATCAGATCACAGCTCACTGCAGCCTTGAACTCCTGGGCTCAAGTGATCCTCCTGCTTCAGCTTTCTTAGTAGCTGGGACTACAGGCACATGCTACCACACCCAGTTAATTATTTTCTGTAGAGATAGGGTTTCACTATATTGCTCAGACTGGTCTTGAACTCCTGACTTCAAGCAATCCTTCTGTCTTGGTCTCTCAAAGTGCTGGGATCACAGGCATGAGCCACTGTGCTTGGCCAATAAGTGATCCTTTTTTTTTTTTTTTAAGTCTTCTATTCTTGATTTGGGGCTTCACTATTATTAGAGGTAGAATTTTACCCTTCTGTCATGATTTGTTTACTTGGTTCACATGAGATCTTTCTAATTTTCTTAGATTGCAATATGCAATTCTACTTGGCTATAGTTGCCATCTTCATGACATGAAAAATGTTAGAAAAATCTGTAGAAAGGTTTAAGATTCTATTCTGATATTTGAGAGATTTCAGTATTCTGCCTTAAGAGTTTTGTATTGATGTTGCTAGTCTGGCCAGCTGACCTGCTTTGAAATAATTCAAGTATAAATTCCTCAAGCTGTTGCCTTGGGTAGAGTGCTGTGGTGTCACAGCTCACAGCAATCTCAAACTCTTGGGCTTAAGCGATTCTCTTGCCTCAGCCTCTGGAGTAGCTGAGACTACAGGTGCCCACCATAACACCTGGCTATTTTTTGTTGTTGTTGTTGAAGTTGTCATTGTTTTAGGAGGCCCTGGTTGGAACCTGTCAGCCTCGGTGTATGTGGCTGGCACCCTACCCACTGAGCAACGGGTGCCACCCTAATTTTTCTATTTTTAGTAGAGATTGGGTCTTGCTCTTGCTCACGTTGATCTTGAACTCCTGGTCTCACTCAATCCTCCTGCCTCCGCCTCCCAGAGTGCTAGCATTACAGGCATGAGCCATAGTGCCTTCCTTGGTGTATTTCTTACTTCTAGAATATTGCTTTAGGACAAATTCTTAGGAATAGAATTTCTCTTTCTTTCAGAAGTATGCTCAGATATAAGAAAAGATAATTTTAGCTTCTTAATTGACCCTTTTAGAGAATTATCACTCTGCTATTCTGAACAAAGTAGATGGAAAGTGATATTTATATTTAAGGGATTATAGTAGTTCATGCCCAAATCTTTGGGTCCATACTTTTCTGCTAATGATTAGTCTAATTAAGGTCCTTCCTTATATGTATATATAATACTCTCTACCACTTCAAAAGCCTCTATCTGCTCATCTTCACTCCCACATTTACTTGAAATATAGGTTGGCATTTCACATTTCACATCATGGCTGGCTGATATATGTTCTCTAGTATTTTTCCAGTTAGAAAATGGAAATAAATTGGTTAAAATGGTCTGATCTTCTATTCTTGTATCAAATATTGGAGTCTTGTTCAAACCCAGATTTGGCTAGTAAAGAATATTTAGCCTGCCTTCTGTTAAACTTTCCAGAATGATTCATGTTGTCTTAGCTTAAAAGCACATATGTTATATATGATAACAAAAATTACATTAAGGCTGTGAGTTACTTTGAAAGTCACTCCCTTAATTGGGGCGGACTTCAGCACTATCACCAAAGTACAGTTAGTAACCCTTCTGATTAAGGATGACAGGGATCTTCCCTTTTCTTTAAATAGCCTTCCCTTTTTTAAAGGGAAAAATATTAAATTTCTAATGACATTTTGGTCAAGAGCAGTGGTTTTATATGATGATCTGAGGCAAATCATTTAATATTCATAAGTACCAGAATAGATCTTCCATAGCTGACTTACTAAAAACCAAAGGTATGTCTTTATAAAATGATTTTAGGCCATGACCTTCAAACTTTAGAATTCTAAAAAGCAGCAGCATAGCAGACAGTTCTGAGTTTTTTATAAGAGGCCATTGAAATGGATAATGCTGAGTAGTCTAATGGATTTCTGAAAGCACAGTACGCTTTAGATACTGCTAAATCAATAAAGATAACAGTCATTTAAGTGTGTGTATTATATAATATTTGGTTAATTATAACTAAAATCCTCTCAGAATATTTGCCTTTTAAGTGAAATGCTAAATATAACTGAAGTACTTGTAAAAATAGAATGACCAGAAAAATGCAGAATATATTACATGGGTTTTCAAAGCTATATTAAGTTAATATTTGCAGTTAGCTACAGATTCTGTCATACATATCATTTTATGTACCATGAAGTATCACATTTCAGAAGCATTTGTGTTTGAGATTAGTAATAAAAATACATAGTTCAGTTTTATGTTATTGAATTGATCTTCAATTCATGAGTTCAATAAAAGCCTATACTGAATTTTTTAGTAGTTGCTTCATAAAGCATAAGTGTACCATAAGTAAAATGTATGTGGCACATGTATATGTTTTATATGAAAAAATAGTATTGGGTGGAAGAAATAACAAAATCAATATTGGAAACCTTTTTTTTTTTTTAAGTGATTGAGTCAAGTTTATTTATTTATTTATTTATTTTTTCCTAGATCTTGATGTCTGACTTTACATTTTTTTTTTTTAATATTTATTTATTATTATTTTTTTTTATTGTGGAGAAGGGGCGGGGAAAGAAGGCGGGGGAAGAGGTGCGTGACAGGGTCGGGCCAGTGGCATGGTACCACATTGGCTGTATCTAGGTAGAGGCAGTTTCAGGCCGGGCCTTGCTGAG
>CAUYPK010164563.1:0-10008 GCA_963574355.1 Loris lydekkerianus | reverse complement strand
CCAATAGTGTATTTTTGATACTGCTTCGATTGCCTGGGGAGTCCTCCTCATAAAATATTTACCCAGGCCGATTTCTTCAAGAGTTTTCCCTGCACTTTCTTCAAGTATTTTTATAGTTTCATGTCTTAGGTTTAAATCTTGGTAATTGTAAATTGAGCTATGATAAGCAATCTAGTGTAAATGTCCATAGAGTGATGCTTCTGGCTTTGTTTTTATTATTAAGAATTGCCTTGGATACATGAGTATTTTCAGGTTTAATACAAAGCAAAGAACCATTTTTTTCCACTTCTTCAAAGTATGATGTTGGTATATTGTAATGAGAATTGCATTGAATCTGTAGATTGCTTTGGGTAGTATAGACATTTTAAAAATGTTGGTTGTTCTCAGCCAAGAGCATGGTATATTCCTCCCTTTGTTAATGTCCTCTGAAATTTCTGTACTTAGGGTTTCATAATTGTCTTTCTAGAGATTCTTCTCTTTTGATGGGTAAATTCTTAGGTATTTCATTTTCTTTGAAGCTACTATGATAAAAATTATGTCCTTGATTTTTTTTCTCAATTTGGCTGCTATTGGCAAATGCAAAGGCTACTGATTTGTTGACATTGATTTTATACACTGAGATGTTGCTGTATGTCTTGATCACTTCCAGGAGTCTTGTGGTTGACTCTTTGCGATTTTCTAAATACAAGACCATATCATCAGCAGAAAGCAAGAATTTGACCTCTTCTGCCCCTTATTTTGATCCCCTTAATATCCTTCCATTGCCTGATTGCATTGGCTAGAATTTCCAGAATTATGTTGAATACTAGTGACAATAGAGGACAACCTGGTCTGGTTTCAGTTATAATTGAAAAAGCTTTCAGTTTCGGTTTATTCAGTATGATGTTAGCTGTGGGTTTGTCATAGATGGCTTCAATCAGTTTAAGAAATGTGTCACCTATACCTATTTTCTTAAATGTTCTTTTTAGAAAAGAATGTTGAATTTTGTCAAATGTTTTTTTCTGCTTCTATTGAGAGCATCAAATGGTCTTTGTTTTTGTTTGTATTTATGTGGTTAATTATATTTATTTATTTGCATATGTCAAACTTACCTTGAATCCCTGAGATGAAGCGTGCTTGAGTGTGATATATAATTTTTTTTTAATGTGTAGCTGTAATCTATTGACAAAAATTTTATTGAGTATTTTTGCATCAATATTTATTTGTACAATTCGTAAGTAGGACTCCTTTTGAGTTGGGTCCTTTCCTGGTTTCCGTGTCAGGGAAAATTGTTTTGTAGAACAATTTGAGGCAGGTTCCTTCTTTCTCAATATTTTGGGATAGGTTCTGAAGTATATGTATAAGTTCTTTAAAGGTTTGACAGAATTCTAGTGGGAAGCCAACTGGTCCAGGCCTTTTGCTTAGTGGAAGCTTTTTTATTATTTCTTTAATTTAGGTTCTTAATATTGGTATCTTCAAAAGATCTATTTCTTCCTGGTTGAGTCGAGGGAGATGGTGTGATTTCAGGTATTGGTCCATTTCTTCAACATTGTCAAATTTCTGGCAGTTGAATTTTTTGTAGTAGTCATAGATGATCTCTTGTGTTTCTGTGGTATTTGTTATTTTCTCTTTTTTATTTCTGACTGAGTTTATTAAAGGTTTTATTTGTCTGCTTCCAGTTAATCTGGTCAAATATTTAGTAATTTTCTATATCTTTTTGGAAAACCAACTTTTTTTCATTAATTTTCTAAATAATTCTTTTGCTTTTATTTTCATTTCTTTCTGATTTAATTTTGGTTATTTATTTTCTTCTGTTAGGTTTGTGATTAAATTGCTCTTTCTTTTCCATTTCCTATAGATAATTAATTAGGTTGTTGATGTTCTCTCTTTCTGTTTTTATGATATAGGCATCTAATAAAATAGATTTCCCTGTTAGGACTGCTTTTGCAGTATCTCACAGGTGTTGGTAGCTTGTAGCTTCATTGTTGCTATGTTCAAGGAATTTAATAATTTACCTCCTTTATCTTCTTCTTGAGCCAACTGTCATTCAGCACAAGATTGTTTAATTTCTATGTCTTTGTGTGAGGATGAATTTCTTTCTTTTCTTTTTTTTTTTTTTCTTTTTTGAGTTGAGTTACAACTTTATTTCCCTGTGGTCTGAAAAGATACAAGGCATAATTTCAATTTCAATTTAATTTTTTTCAGATATGATTTGTGTCCTAGGATATGATCTAATTTCAAGTATATTCTGTGGGATAATGAGAAAAACGTATATTTCTTAGCATGAGATGATTAGTTCTGTATGTGTATTAATCCCAATTGGTCTAGGATCATATTAGGATTCCTTATTTTTTCATTTGGTTTCTGTTCTGAGGATATGTACAGTTTTCTCTGAAGGGTGTTAAAGTCCTCAACTATTATGATGTTGTAGGATATCATATAGCTCAGACGAATTAAACTCTAATTAATAAATCTGGAAATATATAAATTGTGTTAATAAATATTTAGAATTGAAGTGTCCTTTTCTTATGTTGTTACTTTGACCAGTGGGAAGTAACCATCTTTGTCTTTCTTGACTTTAGTTGCTTAAAATACACTTGTATCTGAAAATAATATTTGAACTCCTCCTTCTTTCCTATGTTCATTTCCTGAAATATTATTTTCCAACCATTCACCTTGAGTATTGTTTGTCCTTCATTGTTAAGTGTGTTTCCTGGAGATACCAAATATATGACTTGTTCTTTAAAAAAAAAAAAAAAAAATCATTGCTCCTGTGCCTCTTCAGTGAAAATTTCATGTCATTTACATTTATTGTGAGAATTAATGCATATGGCAGAGTTCTACTAATTTTATTTTGTGAAAGTCCAATGCTTATTTCTATCTATGACACTATTGTGAGAGCTAGATTTTGTCCTTTTGTTTCTGGGTGTTTCCTTTGCTGGGGGTTTATACTGATGGTTGGTATGGAGAATAAATATGAGTATTTCCTGTAGAGATGGTCTTATTGTGGCGTAGTTCTCCAATGCTTGTGTGTCAGAAAAAGATTTCATTTCTCTTTAAATTCTGAAGCTTAATTTAGCAGGATGAAGAATTCTGGCATGAAAAAATTGTTTTGTTTAAAAAGTTTAAAGGTAGATGACCACGCTCTTACAGCTGGAAAAATTTCAGGTGAACAATCTGCTGTCACACTGGTACATTAACCCCTGTAGCTCACTTGGTACTTATTCCTTGTTGCTTGCAGAATTTTCTCTTTCTTTTTGACATTGGACAGGTTTATTACAATGTGTCTTAGAGATGTTCTATTTGTGTTTAAATCATTCAGGGTTTAATATCCTTCTGAAAATATCATTATCTTTGCTGATATTTGGGGAGTTTTAATTTTTGATATCCTCCTGTAGGGTTTTCATTTCTTTGAGTCATTCTTCTTCATCTTTAGGAGTAGCAAAAATGTGTATGTTTAAATGCTTTATGAAGTCCTATAGTTTTCTAAGCAATCACTCTGCTGTTTCTTTTTCTTTACCTCTTTAAATATCTGGGTTATCTCAAGAGCATTATCCTCTAGCTCTGAGATTCTTTTTTTCTCTATGGTCTAATATGTTATTAATACTTTCTGTCACATCTTTAAGATCCCTTACTGACTCCTTCAATTCCATAAGCTTCACTATATCCTTTCTCTCTTCTTCATAATTTCCCTTCATTATTCAGGTCTGTTTTTGTTTTTTCATCTTATTATTTTTTACTTTCTCTTCAATTACCTTCATTGTTTTTGCCATCCATATTGTAAATTCCCTTTCTGTCATTTCCAGTATTTATTCATAAGTAGAATTCTCTGAAGTAGCTACCTCAAGATCTTTTGAAGTGGTTGCTCTGATCTCATTTTTCATTATGCCAGAATTTTTCTGTTAATTTATTCTCATGTGTTTTCTTCATGTTCACTTACTTCCTATAATTTTTCCTCTCACTTATTTTTTTACTTTATCTTGCCTCTTTGTTTACTTGTGTAAGTGTCCTTTCTGTATAGGGCCAAAAGGAAGACAAGAGAAAAGAGCAAAAAAGGAGAAAATATAGAAAATTATAAGGAATAAAATGGGAGGTGAAAGGGGGAAAAAAAAGAAATAGGACAGAAATAGAGAGACAAAAGAAATAATGGTGTTCAGTAGGGTTCTATTACCTACAACCACAATTCAAGTACTCTGAGGACATGGGGGTGGGTGGGTCCCTTAAGCTGAGGACTTCCTTACCAGCCTTGGAAAAATCAAGATCCCACCTACACCAATTATAGAAAAAAAAATCAATAGTGTGTTATAGTGAGGACCTTCCAATACCATCTTTCCAAAGACCAAAGCTAGAAGGATACCTTAAAATAGGGGCTCAAGGACTACTTGAGCCTGGTCAATGCTGTGATACCTCCACCCAGGCCCCAGAGTGATGCTGTGACCCATTAATTTGATACAGAACAAAAAGGAAAAAAGCATATCAGAAAAAAGACAAATAATAAAAATAAAAATAAATGAAGAAAGTTAAAAATAAAATTATACAAAATATAAAAACAGGATATCTTAGTCATTGTTTGAGGAATTTATGTTGTGAAAATGAGAAAAGTAGAAATCTCAACCAAAAGACAGAAAAAAAGGAGATAAATAGAAAAGAAAGGATAAAATATGATGCAAAACTTTAGCAAAAATACAGCCTTTTGGTATTGAAAAAATATATATTAAAAAATAAAAATCCAAAAAAAAAAGAAAGATAATAACAACAAAAACAACAAAAACCTGAGAGAAAGGGAGTAAGATGGCCCACTGGAGCCAGCTTTTGACAGAGGCTCCCATGCAGAAGGAGAGATAAGGGACATAATTAACTCAATGAAGCTGAAGGTCAGGATCTGAGCTAAGAAACAAGATTGATGAGTGCACATCATCTTTGCTGAGGCAAGCTTCAACACTAAGAAAAGAAATTTCTGGTACAAAATGCATCACCAAGAGGACAAGAGACTCCTTCCCCAAGAGAGTAGCTTTCTGTGTGCTCTTTACAAGTGAGTAGTGAACAGAAGACCTCTTATTTTATCCCATGACAGACTGCTGCTAAACACTAAGACTCCTTCTCCAGAGAGTTCTCACCTGTTAGCCTAGGCATCAATCTGACTAGCACAAAATTGAACAAATATTTTCACTGCAATTCTGAACTCCCAATCAACCCTTCCCTCCTCACTTGGTGGTTTGCAAGCCTGTCTCCTGAAGAGTACAGAATGTTTGGTTATTCTTTGAGAGTCCTGGGCATAGTGTGGGCCACTGCACAACGGCGTGGAAACAGGGACTTAAGTGGAATTTGGGGGGAGTAAGACAGAGGGGCAAGCAGGAGATAGAGGAAGGCCATTCCACAATGGTATGTGGGAGGCGGGGCTCACACCCTGAGTCAGACTTTGGATGAGCACTTCTCCAAATCTGTTGACCACTAGAGGGAGCCAGGCTTCAAACCCTCGGGGGTGCCAGTTTTATTTTTTATTTATATATTTATTTATTTATTTATTAAATCATAGCTGTGTACATTGATATGATCATGTGGCATTATACACTAGTTTCACAGACCGGTTGACATGTTCATATCACACTGGTTAACATAGCCTTCCTGGCAATTTCACAGTTATTGTGTTAAGACATTTACATTCCACATTTACTAAGTTTCACATATACCATTGTAAGATGCACCGCAAGTGTATTCTCACCAATCTCCCTCCTTCCACCCACCTCCCCCCTACCTCCCCCCTTTGCCCCTTCCCCCTATTCCTAGGTTGCAAATGGGTTACAGCATTCGTGTGAAAGCCCAATGTACTCACCCCTACTATGAACTAATTTAGGGTGCCAGTTTTAGAGTGTGGCTGGGGCAGAGACTCAGAGCGTGTGGGAGTGAAAAACATGCCACAACAATAACACCTGCAGGTGGAGGTTCTGATACTCCAGGACAAACTCTAGTGGAGCACTTTCCCCATTTCATTGAACAATGAAGGGAGTGGGGTTCAGCTCTTCAAGGTTGCTGGGGTAGTGTGTAGTTGGAGAGGAGGCAGTGACCCCCCTTTGACTCTGGAAAGTGCATATCCCTGGCACCATTGTACCCTGGACAGAGCCAGGCCACAGCCCTGTGCAGTTAGTGTTGGTGGTGCATGGCTGTGGTGCAAGGCAGGGAAGGAGGCACTGACCCCACTGGACTGATTCATGGGCTGGGTGGGCTTTCCTGAGTCCACTGAGCACCTGAGGGAGCTGGAATCCAGCCTCTCAGGTTTTCGGGACTTAGCTTCTTGTGGATCCCTGTTGTCAGGTAGTTGGAGAACTTTTGAACAGTGAGTGTTCTGTCTGGGACAATCAGATTTGAAATTTTAATCTGGAAAGTCCACCTGGGAACCCTCCAAGGTTGAGCTGTGATTGTTTTGTAGCAGGAGGGAATGGTTCTCCCCCTACAATTGTTACTACTGCGGTTTGGGGTGTCTCAGTTGCTTGTATCTCTCTCCAGCTAAGATTTCAGCCTAAATCTACAATCCAATAGGATTGGATAGAAGCTGGCTGACTACAAGACATAGCTAACTAGCTCTATCACACCAATCAGTCCCTCATATTTCCTGGCTGTGGGTCTGAAAGACGCCTTTGTAAAGCTGTAGGGAAAAAACCACAATCACTAGTCCAAGATCTTTGATAAAGGGCTGTTTGATTACAATTCCTGGAGTCCTCAATCCAATCTCACCCTACCAGTTTTACTAGCAAAACTGCAAAAAATAATCATGAGTCATAAGTAGCAGAAGAACTCCTGGCAATATGAATAATCAGGGTAGATGAAATACCCAAAGGAATAATAAAAAAGATATATCAGATGATGCCATTCATAAACAAATGGCTGAAATGTCAGAAATAGAATTCAGAATATGGATGGTAATTAAAATGAATAGAATGAGGGAAATAATGTAAATAGAAATACAAAAGGTAGTTCAAAAGTTGTCTCAAGAAAATAAATTCAAAGTCAAAAATCACCAATGATATAGACATAATGAGAAAAGAGATAGCAGAGTTCAAGGAAAAGAAAAGGTTATATAAGGAGCTCCAAAATACAATAGAATCCTTAAGTAATGAAATTGAGCAGATAGTGGAAAGTATCTCTGAAATCAAAGACAAGGCTTTGAACTCTCCCAAGCACTCAAAGAGGCAGAGAAATGAAAAGCAAAATGATAATTCCCTGAGAAATTTGTAGGATCACTCTAAAAAATCAAACATTCATCTTATAGAAATTTCTGAAGGAGAAGAGGATGGTCCAAAAGGTACATATGCTCTACTCTAAGAGATTATGGAGGAGAATTTCCCAAGCATTGCAAGAGATACAGAAATTCATATAGTAGACAGTTTCAGAACCCCAGCAAGACTCGATTCAAATAAAGCTTTTCATAGACACATTGTAATTAACTTTTCCAAAGTTAATATAAAGGAGAGTATTCTGCAAGCAGCCAGAAGTAAGAAAAGCATTATCTAAAAGGGAGAAATGTTAGAAAGACTGCAGATCTCTCAGCTGAAAACTTTCAAGCCAGAAGAGGGTGGTCATTGACTTTCAATCTCCTAAAACAAAACAACTTTCAGCCCAGGATCCTGTATCCAGCTAAACCAAGTTTCATTTGTGATGAAGAAATCAATTACTTTACTTACATCCACTAAAAAGCTTCTGCACAGACAAGAGCACAGTAAATAAAGCAAAGAGATAGCCTTTAGAATGAAAGAAGATATTTGCCATTTATGTTTCTGACTAAGGTCTGATACTAGAATCCACAGAGAATTAAAACTAATCAATAAGAAAAGAACAAATGACCCCATTTTTTTGTGGGCAAGCGACTTGAACAGAAATTTCTCTGAAGAAGATAGGTACATGGCCTACCAACACATGAATAAAGGTTCATCATCTTTAATTTCAGAGAAATTCAAATTAAAACCACTTTGAGATATCATATAACTCCAGTAATATTAGCCCACATCACAAAATCCCAAAACTACAGATGTTGTCATGGATTTGGAGAGAAAAAAGCACTTCTATACTACTGGTAGAAATGCAAGCTAATGCGGCCCTTTTGGAAAGAAGTTTGGAGAACACTCATAGAAGTAAAAGTAGACCTACAGTTCAATCCTGCAATTCCTCTACTAGGTATATAGTCAGATGATCAAAAATAGTTTTACATTAAAGACATTTGCACCAGAATGTTTATTGCAGCACAATTCATAATTGCCAAGTCAAGGAAGCAGCCCAAGTGCCCTTTGACCCATAAATGTATTAAGAAATTGTGGTATGTGTATACCATGAAATACTATGCAGACACAAACAGGATGGAAACTTTACATCTTTTCTTTTTACATCAATGGAACAGAAACATATTCTTTATAGCAAATTATTTCAAGAATGGAAAAAGAAAAGTATCCAATATATGCACTACTATTATGAAACCAATATATAATCACCTACACATTCATATGAATGATAAAACACATTTATAGTCCAGAAAGAGAGAGAAAATATCAGGGAGAAAGAATGGAAGGGGGGAGGCCAGGAAGAAGGAGGACATATGGTGGGACCTCACCTATTGTGCACAATGCAATGGTACATTTAAAAACTTTAAGAGTAGAGGATAAATGTCTTACCCCCCCAAATAAGTGAGGTGATGATTATGTTAATCATTTTGATGTAAGTATTCTACACTGTATCACAAATAAGCACATTGTATGCCATAATTATAGACAGTTATGATTTAATTTTTTTAAAAAGAAAAACTAAGGAAAAAATTACAAAATATGAAAAAATACATATAATAGAATTTCTGTAGAATTTAGTCCTCCAAAAAGAAAGGAAAAAGGGGATAGATAGTATATAATGTGATATATTTTCTGAACAACAGGTGATAGTGTAGTAATAGTGGATGCAAAACATACATGCTGCTTTTGCTATATAAGACAGGGACCAGAAGGCACTATCTTGTTGCTGAGGAGACCAAGTTCCATCTTCCTGAATTATTTTACCTCAGTCAGGGCTTGATCATTTCACTAGTATTCATTCTTGGCAGGATTGGATTCCTGAAGCTCTTGCCAGATTTCTTAGAAGGCACATCTTGACCTTTCAAGCAGTGTCCCCTGGCCACAAAGTGGCTTTCCTGGGGGTGGAGTATCTGTTCAACTCAGACCAAAGATGGCTGCCTGAGCTTAGCAGGCATTCCAGAGCCAGCTGTGCATTAGAACTGTTCCTCCTGGCTGGCCTTCCCTCAGTGGAAGTGCCCAGTTAACAGCCAAGTCAATGGGAATTCAACTCCACCCTGTGATTCAATCTCAGTGGAAGAATGCTGTTCAAGTTCACATGCTCGCTTAATCCCTTCCAAGTCAGTTCCAGTGAGCTCTCCACTCCAAAAGGAAAACAAAATGAAGGATAGGACTCCCAGGTCTCTAGCCCTCCAACACCAAAGCGATGGCTGGCTTTTTCCCACACCCAGGTACTAGTCTTTTATGCTAGTCTTCCACTGCCCCTGACCTCCTAAATGGCTCCTCATGTACCCTACTGCTTCACTGTGCTCCTAGGGTGATATTACTGGGCAAGACATCCCAGCAAGAGGAGCTGTGGTCTCTTATCCCTGGATCACCATGAGTGGCTTTCAAGAAGATGTCTAGTCTACCATATTACCAATCTCCTATTTTTTATTTCCATTTTTCCCATGTGTGTCCATTAATGTGTTCCAAATTATTAGACAGTGTATGTCATGTTTGTCTTTCCATTCTGGAGATACTTTACTTAGGATGACGGTCTCCAATTCCATCCAAATTGCTGCAAAATATGTCAATAAATTTCCCTTTATGGCTAGGTAGTACTTTATGGTATACATCTGGGTGGCGAACACGTGGCTCTCGAGCCGCATGCGGCTCCCGGCCAAAATGAATGCGGCTCTTTGCCTCTTATCATTATTTTGTATACTGTGGCTCTTTGCCAAGTTTGGATTTTGTTATGCTGCTTCTGAGGAGGGACCTC
>CAUYPK010164561.1:0-10607 GCA_963574355.1 Loris lydekkerianus | reverse complement strand
CAAGAATGGAAGAAAAAGTACCCAATGTACTCAGCCCTACTATGAAACTAATTTAGGGCTTTCACATGAAAGCTATAACCCAGTTACAACCTAAGAATAGGGGAAAGGGAGAAAGGGAGGGTAGGGAGGGGGGGAAGTGGGTGGAGGGAGGGGGATTGGTGGGATTACACCTGCAGTGCATCTTACAAAGGTATATGTGAAACTTAGTAAATGTGGAATGTAAATGTCTTGGCACAGTAACTAAGAAAATGCCAGGAAGGCTATGTTAACCATAGTGATGAAAATGTGTCAAACCGACTATAAAGCTAGTGTATGATGCCCCATGATAATATCAATGTATACAGCTATGATTTAATAAAAAATAAAATAAAATAAAGAGGACAGATGAATGGCTAGCAAACATGAAAAAATGCTCATCATCCTTATCTATTAGAGAAATGCAAATCAAAACCACCCTGAGATATCATCTAACCCCAATGAGAATAGCCTACATTACAAAATCTCAAAACTGCAGATGCTGGAGCAGATGTGGAGAGAAAGAAACACTTTTACACTACTGGTGAGACTACAAATTAATACAACCTTTTTGGAAGGAAGTATGGAAAACCCTCAAAGAACTCAAGCTAGACCTCTTATTTGATCCTGCAATCCCATTACTGGGCATCTACCCAGAAGGAAAAAAAAATCCTTTTATCATAAGGACACTTGCAGTAGACTGTTTATTGCAGCTCAATTTACAATCGCCAAAATGTGGAAATAGCCTACATGCCCCCTCAACCCAGGAATGGATTAACAAGCTGTTCTATATGTATACCATGGAATACTATTCAGCCGTTTAAAAAAATGAAGACTTTAGAGCCTTTGTATTAGCCTGGATGGAAATGGAACACACTATTCCTAGTAAAGCAGCACAAGAATGGAGAAGCATGAATTCTATGTATTCAATTTTGATGTGAGGGCTTCATGACAACTAATGTCATGGGGGGAGTCGGGGAGGGGAGCGCAGAGAGAGAGCGCCGGAGGGCGGGGGTGGGGAATAGGAATGGCAGAGAGGGAAAGAGGGAGGGGGTGGAGTCATGGTGTGTGACACACTTTTGGGGGGCAAGGCACAATTGTAAGAGGGAATTTACCTAACAAATGCAATCAGTATAACCTGGTATCTTGTACCCTCAATGAATCCCCAACAATGAAAAAAAAAAAAAGAAAAATGTTATGGTACATGAATATCATGGAACTAGGCAGCCTCCAAATGAATGAGGTAGATATTTAGATACCAATATGGAGTGATGTCAAAGACATATTGTTAAGAGAAAACAAGGGACAGAACACCATATTTAACATGGTATCATCTATATTGATAATTGTAGTGAAATTGTAACAAAATGTATTTGCTTATGAAAAAAAAAATCTGCTTAAGTACCAAATACAATTTGTTGCTTCTTGGGAGGTGAACTGGGTAGCTAGGAAGAAAAAAGACTTTCACTCTATTTCTCTTGGTACCTTTTGAATTTTAAATCCTATCAACGTCACCTGGTGGGGACTGGCTCATGCCTGTAATCCTCGCATTCCAGGAGGCCAAGGCAGGTGGGTTACTTAAGCTCAGAAATTTAAGACAGCCTGAAACAAGAGAAAGACTGCTTCTCTACAAAAAAATAGAAAAATTAGTTAGGCATTGTGGCTGGTGACTGTAATCCCATCTACTTGGGAGGCTGAGGCAAGGAAATCACTTGAACCTAAGAGTTTTAGGTTGCTATGAGCTATGACACCACAGTAATCTACCCAGGGCACAGAGTGAGACTCTGTCTCAAAAATAAATAAACTAAAATCCCATCAATGTATTTTTTTTGGGGGGGGGACTCTCACTCTATTGTTCAGCCTACAGTGTCATGGCATCAGCCTAGCTCACAGGAACCTCAAACTCCTGGATTAAACTTGTCCTCCTGCCTCAGCCTCCTGAGTAGCTGGGGCTATAAGCACCCACCATGACACCTGGTTAACATTTTCTGTTTCCAGTAAAGATGGAGCCTCAGTCTTGCTCAGGCTGGTCTTGAACTCCTGAGCTCAAGAGATCCTCCCGCATGAGCCCCCCAGAGTGCTAGGATTATGGGCGTAAGCCACCGCACCCATCCCTTGTCAATGTATTAACCTACCCAATAGAGTATACAGAGTTTAATAAAATAAATCTCTAATTTGTATATACATCTCCATCACCTCTGCCACTTCCATTTTCTTTCTTTCTTTCTCTCTCTTTATTTCTTTCTTTCTTATTTTTGGACACAGAGTCTCACTTTGTTGCCCTCAGTAAAGTGTTGTGGCATCATAGCTTATAGCAACCTCTTGGGCTCAAGTGATTCTCTTGTCTCAGCCTCCCAAGTAACTGGGACTACAGGCATCTGCCACAACGCGGGCTATATTTTTAGAGAAGAGGTCTTGCACTTGCTCAGGCTGGTCTCAAAATACACCTGCCTCGGCCTCCAAGAGTGCTGGGACTACAGGCTTAAGCCACCTCGCCTGGCCTGTCACTTCCATTTTCCTAATGACTGACTGACTTAAATGACTCCTCTTACAAAGAACTTCTCCTAACTATTCTTTCTAAATAGTTTCCTATCTCCCTACCATGTTCTTTCCCACTGCTATACTCAATGATAAATGTTAGGAAGGTAATGAACAGTTTACAATTATAGACATCATTCTCTTTCATTCATTCATTCCTGGGGACCTGTTTCCCTGCCCCAAGGGAGCAGGAAATTGTTAATGTTTCATTTATCACTGTAAATGCCAGCCAGTGTCCGGCACAATCAATGTTTGTCAAAAGATTTCAAAGTTTACAAAGAATGAAATTTGCCTTACATTGATGTTGTTCACAGTAAGGTGAATCAGAATAGCCATTATTACCCTCATTTTTCAAGATGAGGAAATTAAGGCTGGTAAAGCAGCAAAGCTGAGATTTCTGTTCCCAGTTCAGGGCAATTTCCTCTGCACCAGAGGTTCTATATAAGCCTTAACTTTATGCCCACTCAACTGTCGTCCTACCATCATCTCAAGGTACTCCAGGTAAATTTCCAGAATATCATCTACAAATGCAGGAGTTCTAAACAGAGAATCCTTAGGTGAGTTTTAGTAGTTCTCTCAACCCCTTTACATTAGATGGTAAGTTTTACATGTAGGATCATTTCTATGTGGGAATCCTCTAAAGTTTTCATTAACATCTCAAAGAAGTCTATGACATACCTCTACCAAATTTTAGTTCCTGTATTGAAAATTCATTCATTACGGCTTCAAAATATGTTATCTTAGAAGAGAGTAGAAGAGTCAAGGTACCTGAAGCACTGGTACCTTGGAATCACTAGTATAAGTAAATCATCATGGTGTCAAAAGACAAAATAACAACACATTTAGTTTCAAGATCTCAATGGGCTTTATTGAGATTCTAAAATAAGGCAACATTTCATTCCATAAACTACAATAAGTGTTTCAATGAATGGATCAGTGGAGAACAGCTTCATAGACAGTAAAAGGGCTGAAGAATGCAAAAACAAAGAACAAAACAGATTGGTCATTGCAAAGTTACTTTTCTAATAAGGGAAATAGAAATAAAAATATAATAGAAAGATAACTAAATAGTTAACATTAGGTTGCTACAGGTTATTTTTTGATATTAAGATAGAGGAAAGGCTCGGTGCCTGTAGCTCAAGTGGCTAGAGCGCCAGCCACATACACCAGAGCTGGCAGGTTTGAATCCAGCCCAGTCTGTCAAACAACAATGATGATAACTACAACTAAAAAATAAATAAATAAATAACCAGGTGTTGTGGCAGGTGCCTGTAGTCCCAGCTACTTGGGAGGCTGAGGCAAGAGAATTGCTTAAGCCCAAAAGTTTGAGGTTGCTGTGAGCTGTGATGCCACGACACTCTAACCCAGGGCGACATTTTTTGACTGTCTCAGAAAAAAAAAAAAAAAAAAAAAAAAAAAAAAGAGGAAAGTGCATTATTCTGTTGGTTGAATATTGAAATATTTGGGGGAAATTGGTGTTATCTCTCTTTCTCTCCTGTCTCCTGATTTCTCAGAAAGTCAAATAACAACTTAATGTCACAGTCTGGTGATGTGAACCTTTAAAATGAGTGATGTTATTTTGATATTTAGTGTGGTCTGCCAAAGTCCAAATCAATGGCCTCCTATAATTTTTATTTAATAATAGAAATGCATTGTTAAATAAAAATTAAAGCTGGGAGTCAAATCAAAGATTCAATATCATTCACAGTAGCTACAAGAAAATAAAATACTGAGGAATATACTTAACTAAGGACATGAAAGATCTTTACATAGATCTCAAAGACAACTATGAAAAACTGAGGAAAAAAATTTCAGATGAATCAAACAAATGGAAAAACATATGATACTCATGGACCAAGAGAAACATTGTTAAAATGTCCAAACTAGCCAAAATTATTTACAGATTTAATACAATGCCCATCATAATACCAACAGTATCTTTCACAGATCTAGAAAAAATAATTTTATGCTTCATTTAAACCAGAAAAGATCCCAAATAGCCAAAGCAATCTCAAGGAAGAGGAAGAAATCTGGAAGCATTACATTACCAGACTTCAAACTAAACTGCAAGACAATAGTAACCAAAATAGTATGGTTTGGCACAAAAATGGAGAAATAAACCAATGGAATAGAACAGAAAACCCAGATATAAAACCATTCACATACCGCCAACTGATCTTTGAAAAAGCAGACAATATACACTGGGAAAAGAATCCCTACTCAACAAATGGTGCTGGGAAAATTGGATAGCCACATGCAGATGAACAAAATAGGATCCATATCTCTCACCACTCACAAACATCAATTCAAGATAGATAAAAGAATTTAATGTAAGGCATGAACCCATAAAAATTCTAGAAGAAAATGTTGTAAACACTCCTCTAGACAATGGCCTAAGCAAAGAATTTATGAAGACGATCCAATGGCAATCCTAGCAGCAACAAAAATTTAAAAATGGGACTTGATCAGGCGGCGACTGTGGCTCAAAGGGGTAGAGCGCCGGCCCTATATGCTGGAGGTGGTAGGTTCAAACCCAGCCCCAGCCAAAAACTGCAAAAAAAAAGGGGGGGGGGGGGACTTGATCAAGTTAAAAAGATTCTACACAGCCAAAGAAATGATCTACCAAGCAAAAAGCCTATGAAATGGGAAAAAATATTTGCAAGGAGACATCTGATTAAAAAGCTAGTAGCCAGAATTTACAAAGAGCTTAAGCAAATCAGCGAGAAAAAAATCTTACAACCCCATTGAAAAATAGGAAAAAAAAAAATACATGAACAGAAGCTTTTTAAAATGAAGATAGACAGGCGGTACCTGTGCTTCAGTCAGTAGGGTGCCAGCCCCCATATACCAAGGGTAGTGGGTTCAAACCCAGCCCAGCCAAACTGCAACAAAAAAGTAACTGGGTGTTGTGGTGGGCACCTGTAGTCCCAGCTACTTGGGAGGCTGAGGCAAGAGAATTGTTTAAGCCCAGGAGTTGGAGGTTGCTGTGAGCTGTGTGATGCCACAGCACTCTACCAAGGGTAATAAAGTGAGACTGTGTCTCCACAAAAAATAAATAAATAAATAAATGTAAAATGTGGATAGACTAATGCCCAATAAACATATGAAAAAATTCTCAATGTCATAATCATCAGGGAAATGAAAATTAAAAACACAATGAGGTATTGCCCAACTTGGAATGGCTTTTATCAAAAAGTCCAAAAACAGCATAGATGTAGAGATAGAAATGCTTATACACTGTTGGTGCGAATGCAAATTAGTACAACTTCTGTGGAAAACAGTGTAGAAATTCCTCAAGAATTAAAGGTAGACCTATCATTTGATCCAGCAATCCCACTACTAAGTAGTTACCCAAATGAAAATAAATCATTTTATCAAAAAGACACCTGCATGCAAATGTTTATTGCAGCACAATTCACAATTGCAAAGATGTGGAACCAACCCAAATGCCCATCAATTCATGCATGGATTAACAAAATGTGGTATAAGAATGACTTAATCCCTTTTGCAACAATTTGGATGGAACTGGAGACTATCCAGTTGTAAGTGTGCCCGTCACCCAGATAGTGTTCATTGTACTTGTTAGGTAGATTTTTACCCATCCCCTCCTACCCCTGCTGCCTCTTCCCTGCTTGATTTCCACTGAGTTTTATTTTAGTGGAGTACGTGAAGCAGGAGTGTTCAACTTGCAGCCTGTGGCTGCATGCGGATTTTGTAAGGAGTTTTTTATTTTGATTATTATTTACTTATGGGGTTAGACATCACCAAAAGTACACCCAGACCATTTTTTTTTGCTAATCAGCAAAAATATCATTAGTATTTGTGTATTTAATTTGTGGCCCAAGACAACTCTTAATTCTTCCAATGTGCAACAAAGAAAAAAAAAAAGGTTGGACACCCGTGTAAAGAATGGAAAAACAAATACCACATGTAATTATTTTTAAATTGGAATTAAACAATGAGCACATACATGCACAGAGGGAAGTAAAACTCAGTGGAAATCAAGCAGGGGAGAGGCAGCAGGAGCAGGAGGGGATGGGCAAAAACCTACCTAACAAGTACAATGAACACTATCTGGGTGATGGGCATACTTACAACCCTGACTCAAGCACTACAAAAGTGATCCATGTAACCAAAAACATTTGTACCCCCCATAATACTTTGAAATTATGTAAGTAAATAAATATTAATATGCCAACAAAAGACCGGAATCTGAACAACTCACCTTCCCTATCTCCTCAACACACCTGCACTCCTATTCCTAGATGTCCCCAGGAGAAACTAGAAATGTGCATTTGTTTATTACCCTCTGAAGCCACAAAGCATAAAAAATAATCTATAATCTATACAATATTTTGCATATTTGTTCCACAAAGTAACTTACTTTACCAGGAAATTCACTGTAGGCACTGTAGACCTCTATTCAAAATCCTATTATAAAACTTGAGTCTTAGAATTTACATCCTCCAGGAGAACTTCCTTATCAATGTCAGGGCTTTTATGAAGAATAAATTAGCAGCAACTCAAAAGATTGTGGCTAGAAGGGCAGTGAAGGTAGTTTCCACCCTTGCAAAAAGATCCGCAAGATGATAGCTTATCTTCAGGATTCTCTGTCCTTTCTTTTTCTCTCCTCCTATCTCTCCCCACCCCCCCAACCCTTTTCTCTATTTCTACTTCCACTCCTACCCCATGGGACAGAGGCAGATTTCTTTCCCTGCATTGCCACACCCCCTTCTTGACAAAGGCACTCTCAGAGTGAAACACCATGTGCTGTTCTGGAACAAAAACAGTTGTGAAAGTTGATCATTGAAATCGGATCACTCTTGTCATACCCAACTAAAACTGAATCAAGAGGCCAGGAGGAAAAAGCACTCAAGGTACATAACATTGCTCTAGAAATGTAATTCTCTGTCCCTGCTCACACCTGTGATCCTAGCACTGTGGGAGGTGGAGGTGGGAGGATCTCTTGAGGTCAGGAATTTGAAAGCAACCTGAGCAAAGCAGAACTCTTCTTTACTAGAAATAGAAAAATTAGCTGAGCATCCTGGTGTATGCCTGTAGTCCCAGTTACTCAAGAAGCTGAGGCATGAGGACTGCTTGAGGCCAAGAGTTTGAGGTTACTATGAGGCAGGCTCAGGCCATGGCACTGTATCCCAGTGCAACAGAAGAAGACTGTCTAAAAGAAAGAAAAAGAAAAAAAAAAATGTGATTCTCTGCAAGTCTGCAAATCCAGAGGCTAAAACTGCCTGTTACAATCTAAAACCTGTTTTATCTGTAGCTGATGAGATAACTGCAATTTTGGACTAATTTTGTACTGTCACCCACTGACTGGAGCTTCTCACTCCCCAGAGCTTTACTAACACCAATGAACTTTCTCTCATGTCTATAGGTAGCATTCATTTTTTAAAAATCTTATTATTAAGACAGGGTCTCACTATGTTGCCCAGACTGCTCCTGAATTCCTGGACTCAAGCAATCCTCCCTCCTGAGTATATGCCCCAGAGCCAGTGGTCTTTGGTATATCCTAAGAGAGAATCCTGAAGATAAACTATCATCTTGTGGATCTGTTGACAATTTTTTCTTCCCAAATGAAACATTAAATTTAGAGACTCATCTCTACATTTTTATTTTGATTTTGACATACATGGTATCAGAAACACTGTCCAAAGCTGACTCACCTAAGGGCTGAATTACCAGCCCTTAGAAGTATTATGTGGGATACCCATACTGAGGCCCTTTGAGCCCCCCTTTTCCACAGGTATCTCCCTTTCCTCCCTGGTGAGTCTCTCTTAGACAGAACTCCCAATTTTGATTTCCGGAGGGGTGTTTTATTTGGGATTTGGTTGAGGAGGAGTGTGTTCTCCTCTTGTTTGGGAGATCTCCTGTTTGGGAGGGTTATTTTCCTCCTGTTGACGTCAGCTGTGAGGTTTGGACTTCAAAGTTTGCATAAGGAAATTTTTCCCTTCATTTAGACAAGGCTATTGTCCTTCCTGGTTAGTACTTCATTTTCCATTTGAGTATATTTATTTAGCCTTTGTGTATTCAAGCACTTGCATTTAATTGGCTTTTGTGTATTGGGCATTAAACTAAATCACCTAGAGATAAATTTAGTTACAAATGAGCTCTCAAAGTTCAAAGGCATGCCAAGATAATTTTCTGGAATTCCAGCTGGTAACATGTCCAATATTACAGAGATCATTTAGGCTGTTGTTCTTAAAACTAAACTAAAAGCAGCTATAAAATTATATAGGGTACTCCAAATAAGATATGCATATTTCATTTATATCTTGGACAAATAAAAAAAGTTCAGGATTCAGATTACCTAGATATCTCACTGCTTGCTAGAGACGATTTCCTCTCTGGAGCCTTCCTCTCCCCTTCTTATATCTGTTTATCCTCTCTAAACAGGTATTCTGGCATACTGACTATTTAAGTAAAAACATCTGAAAACCATCAGATACAAAAAAAAAATCACTTTGAACTTGATGCTGTTTCTTAAAAGTGAAGATGAAATTCCTATGTAAAGACATCCTCCATGTACTAAAAGTAATGGCAACATTCTCATCTTCAAGGACAAAGAATTAACTCCCAGAAAATACCACAAAACCCACATTAGAATAGTTCTTCTCTTTCGGGCCTCTTCACATAATTCAGTGAAATTTTCAAATTTCAATTCTTTGTCCAATCCCATATACATATAACTGACTCAAATTGCTTTACCCAAAATTTGGTTCACAGCCTTTATAAAACTACCTATTTAAAAAAAAAAAATCTTAAAGTTTAGGATTATCCTATTTTGTCAGAAAAATAATTCAGATTCAATGTTATTTTATAAACTGGTGAGTTTAAAAGCTATAAGATTTTTATTTATATGCATATTTATTTGTTTAGATGTTTTTGTGGATATGTACATTTATTATGTTGTATATCATGTCTATGGAATAAAACTTGGTGCAGCCAGACAGAAATCCCTTAAAAACTTTATTCCAATTGGTTTAAATAGATGAGGGCTCATACAAAATACACAGTAATTAATCCAAATGAGATTTTTTTAGTTGATGACTTAAGTAAATTGTTACTAAATTAATTGGTGAGATTGGATTAAAGATGGTGGCTGAGTAACAGCTTCCCTGCAACTGGGCACAGCGAGTCTGGGGAGACAAGACTCCAGACATCTCTGGCTGGAGGGATCTGCCTATGATCATCCCTTTGAGGATAGAGGGAGCCAGCAAGGGACTTCTGGACTCCAGGAGGAGGACAAAAACAGTGGAAAACTGGCAGGTGGCTGCATGTGTTCGATTGACCTAATCACACCGGCAACTGTGAGTACAAGCAGCAGTGAGACTGCAAACTGGAAAGGCCTTACCTGTGAACTTTTTTGGCATTCTTGGACTTGGCGCTCAGTTGAGCTGCCTTGGGGGGAGCTTGAGCAAGAGTGTGGAGAACTTTGGGCATTGTCTGGGGCCCCAGAATGAGCCACTGAGCTGGGCTCAGTGAAAGCCATTGTGTGAAAAAAATGCTCTGGCAAGGTCCACCTTCAGGGTCCCAGAGCAAGGAACGGGCGGGACAAAGTAACCTAGTGACTGAGCAGATTAAAGGCGGGGACTGAAATGCCTCACAGCCATAATCCTTAGGAGCAGAGAGAGACGCTTTTGGCACACTGGAGCCTTGGGCTGTTGCCTTGGGTAGAGTGCCCTGACGTCACAGCTCAAAGCAACCTCAAACTCCTGGGCTTAACGCCGACCAGACCTCCATAAGAGGCATGCAGCAACCCCTGACCGGTGACCCACACTTACCAGGGCTCCACATTCCCTGACCAGGAACTGCGTGAGCCACGCAACCCTCCTCCCCCCTCCTGTGTCCTCCCAGCCTCCACACTAGCTCATCCATCTGACCAGGGACTCTGGTAGCTACGTGCCCTCTGGAGCCCTCCCTGCCTCTGCGCAGAGCCCTTTTCCTGGCCAGAGACTGCTAGAGCCTTGGGTTCTCTGTGCCAAAGTCACTGGGCGCCAGGCACAGAGAACCGTGCGCACCACCCCCAGCCCTGCTGCTCA
>CAUYPK010164560.1:0-24124 GCA_963574355.1 Loris lydekkerianus | reverse complement strand
CGTTAGGCTGGATACGGGGGTTGGTGGGTGGCTTCGGGGTTGGGAGTCTGGAACAGTGGGTGTGCGGTTGGATACGGGGATGGCAGGCTGGATATAGGATTGTAGGCTGGATACAGGGATGGGAGGCTGGATACAGGGATGGTAGGCTGGTTCCGGGGCTGGCAGGCTGGTTTCGCGGATGGGAGGCTGGATACGGGGATGGCAGGCTGGATACGGGGATGGCAGGCTGGATACAGGGATAGCTGGTTAGATATGGGGATGGTAAGCTGAATACAAGGACGGCAGGCTGGATACAGGGACGGTAGGTTGGATACGGGGATGGGAGGTGGGATACAGGGATGGCACGTTGGATACGGGGATTGTAGGCTGGATACAGGGATGGTAGGTGGGATGCAGGGATGGCAGGTTGGATATGGGGATGGCAGGTTGGATATAGGGATGGCAGGTTGGATACAGTGATGGCAGGCTGGATACAGGGATGGCAGGTTGGATACAGGGATGGTAGGCTGGATACAGGGACGGCAGGCTGGATACGAGGATGGCAGGTTGGATACGGGGATGGCAGACTGGATACAGGGATGGCAGGTTGGATATGGTGATGGCAGACTGGATACGGGGATGGCAGGTTGGATATGGGGATGGCAGATTGGATACGGGGATGGCAGATTGGACACGGGGATGGTAGGCTGGATACTGGGATGGTAGGCTACATACAGGATGGTAGGCTGGATACAGGGATGGTAGGCTGAATACAGGGATGGTAGCCGGGATCCAGGGATGGCAGGTTGGATACGGGGATGGCAGGTTGGATACGGGGATGGCAGGCTGGATACAGGGATTGCTGGTTGGATATGGGGATGGCATGCTGAATACAAGGATGGCAGGCTGAATACAGGGACGGGAGGCTGGATACGGGGATGGTAGGTGGGATACAGGAATGACAGGTTGGATACAGGGATGGCACGTTGGATACGGGGATTGTAGGCTGGATACAGGTAGGTGGGATATGGGGATGGCAGGTTGGATACGGGGATGGCAGGCTGGATACAGGGATGGCAGGCTGGATACAGGGACGGCAGGCTGGATACAGGGATGACAGGCTGGATACGGGGATGGCAGGTTGAATACGGGGATGGCAGACTGGATACAGGGACAGCAGGTTGGATATGGGATGGTAGGCTGGATACAGGGATGGCAGGTTGGATACAGGGATGGCAGGCTGGATGCAGGGATGGCAGGCTGGATGCAGGGATGGCAGGCTGGATACAGAAATGGCAGGCTGGATACAGGGATGGCAGACTGGATACAGGGATGTTAGGCGGGATACAGGGATGGCAGGTTGGATACAGGATGGCAGGTTGGATACAGAGATGGCAGGTTGGATACCGGATGTCAGGTTGGATACAGAGATGGCAGGTTGGATATGGGGACGGTAGGTGGTATACAGGGATGGCAGGTTGGATACAGAGATGGCAGGTTGGATATGGTGATGGCAGGCTGGATACAGGGATGGTAGGCGGGATACAGGGATGGCAGGTTGGATACAGGATGGCAGGTTGGATACAGAGATGGCAGGTTGGATACGGGGATGGTAGGCACTGCAGATCATGTAGGCAGGCAGCTGTTCCCAGCAGAACACCCTCAGGAGCACTGAGAAACAAACAAAGGGCTCTTCCTGCTCAGACATCTTCCACTGGGTTGCTGGTGGTGCATGGTTTATGAGAATAGGTGAGAGTTATGACTGAAATGGAATACAATGTGTTTTCAATAGGAAATAATCACAAGTCAAAGGTTGCCTGAGCAAGAAGAAAATAACTACATGCTGACCCTAAATTTCCAAAAAGGGTTCAACCTTTGAAAAGCCCTTCTTAAATGTTCAGCTCATTAGAAGGTCTTATTATAGCTCTTATTAATAACATGTGTTATTATACAGTCATTTTAAAGTGATGGACTAAGTTTAGAATGCTCTTGAAAATGCTTAGGGAGGTTTTTACAAGGGTTTCTAGGGTTTTAAATGTCTTTCTTTTAAACTTTTACAGATTATCTTAGTGAAAGCCATAGAGTTTTAGATTTCTATCACAATATATTAGGATTAAGATATCCTTTTATATATTTAAGACATTTTAGAGGAACATTTTCTGCATGAAATTTAAGAAGAGATGCTATTATTGAAAAGGTATTTTGATCTTAATGTGTAAAACAAAACAAACAAACAACAACAAAAAAAACCATGGCTTAAACCATAGAAAAAGAAAAAAAAAAAAGAAATTAAAAGATGCCTAATTGGGTCCAGGAGCTGCCAGGTGAGGCAGGAATAGGAAGGAGGAGACAGATTGAGTAACCACGCCCGAGGACCACGTCGGGTCAGGTGAAGGGTCAGCTTGATGCTCACTGTGCATTAAGTGGCCCTCAGACTGCTGAGCAGGAAATGTAAATTATAGTCTCCAAATACTATCTACAGAAAGCTCCAAAAGGACTTTTCTTCTTAACTATTTATTTTTAAATAATTTTAGACCCTGAGAAAACTTTCCAAAGTGTGCAGAAGGCTCCCATATGCCTCCCCTACTGCAGGGGAGTGCACAGTACTAAAACAAGCTGAGCAACAAGTGTGGCCTCAAAAAGTATCACATATTGAAAACTCCCTTCCAGAACGGTGGCCTGTGAGATAAAGGAGTGAGATCACAGTGTACGGGACACATTTTTATGGAGAATGTTGTGTTCCTAGGTCAGGGGCAGCAGTGATGTGCATACCTTTTGCATACCTGCAGGATTCTCTAGTGATGACAGTTAGTTGTAGTAATTTTTAGCCATGAAAATGTCTTCATTGCAGGTCTGCAAGTAGTCACGCAAGACATCTGCCTGGAGAAGGACCACAAGGAGCTTCTACCTGAAAACCATCATGAGACGTAAGAGTACCCAGGGGGCTCACAGCTGCCTCAGACTCAGAAACGCTGACCTCAGGGGAGGTGACAACTCGGCTTCTCAGCTCCTCTGGCTACCACTAAACACCTTTCTTCCTCTGTAGCCATTCCTCAATATTTTTACTGTTTTCCTCTCTTTATTTTATGGCTAGTATTGTTCACTGACTTATTTTTTTCTTGCTAATTTCTATGTTTTTAATCTTTATCTCTTTCCTTCTCTGTCCCTACTACAGTTCGCCGGGTTTTGCTATTTTTCCCTGCTGACAGCGTATGATGCATTAGCCCCCACCTCCCCCTGAAGTGGCATCACACCCTTCCACTGTCCCCTGGGAAGGACAAGAGAAGGTCTTTTGCCAAAGACAGGATAATGGAGGTGCAGCAGACAGCTTGGAGAGAGGATGCTTCATACAAAGAGGTTATTTACCTGTTCCAGACTGATAAGAATTTTGAAAATGATTATATATGCAAAACTAGTTTCTCAACCTAAGACCTGTTTATAGGGCATTTCAACAAAGTTGTTTTCATTATCAACTTACTCTGTCAGTTCAAGGCTTCCTACACCCCCTGACCTTGCTACCCACACCCGCTAGGACCTAGTGAATGCCTACGGAATGCACCCATAGTCACCCAGGTAATTACACAGAAGCCGCAGTAAAGGACGGCTGTGTGGGATGAGGTTTTCCGCCATCTTCCAGAACATCTTTTGGTTTCTTGCTGCTCTCTCCAGCCCCTCCTCTGCCTCCCTCCACTCCAGCCTGTTTCTCTTCTCACATAGCTAAAATACCCACCATGGTTAACTGACTGAACAAAGTAAAATGGTTTGAAGTTAGTGCCATAATAATGTCAAATCCACTGAAAATGGGAACAGAGGCCTTCCATGCCATTCCATTTTTGATTTTGTTTTTGAAACAAGCTCTTACTCTGTCAACTGGGCTGAAGTGCAGTGGTGGCTTCATAGCCCACTGTAACCTCAGACTCCTGGGCCCAAGCAATCCTCCTGCCTCAGCCTCCTGAGTAGCTGGCACTACAGGCGCTGCCATCACCACGCCCAGCTAATTTTTCTACCTTTAGTAGAGACGGGGTCTCACTCTTGCTCAGACTAGTCTCAAACTCCTGAACTCAAGTTATCCTCCCAGTTCTCGGCCTCCCAGAGTGCTGGGATCACAGGAGGGAGCCACTGTGCCCGGCCTTTCCATGATATATTCATTCTCATCTCACTACTTTTTCATCTCATCTAAGCAAATCATAATCAATCACAGTATTTCTCTATCTCTGGTCTGTGCGTTTAATCAGAGTCTCCCTTTAATAGAGTCTCGGGCAGAGAAGACTGTCTCTGCGGGACTGTATGGGACACACACACAGTCCAGACAGAGGACCTTGGATTGTGAACATCGCACCCTTTTGGAAGCAATACTTGGGCTAGGCCTTGTCCCGTCCCTCTCTTCCTGACATTCAGCACTCTCCTCTCCTCTTCCTGGTCAGTTTGCTGAGAAGTTCATTGCTAGTGATTGTCTGTCGGGCTCATTCTCTCTCTGCCTAAACACAGAAGATAAAGCAGAGCCTTGAGAGCCTTTCATTCCAGGTGATTGATTCTAAACTTGACATTTCTAATTAACTAGAATTTCTTCTTTTTAGGAATAAGATCTATGTTCTCAAGACTTCAACCTCCTGGCTCTTGTTCTAGGGCTAAACACGCCCACTGGCTTGTGCACCTGCTGCCCTTGAAGACTTGCATCTGGTCAGCGTCCCTTCACAGTAATGTCAGTAGAGGGTCAGCAGCCCTCTACTCTCTAGGAGTCTAGGCACACAGGCCTGGTTTATACTCACGGTTTTGCGTAACCAAGACAGAAGGGAGAGAATTTGGGAGAAAGGAGCATAAAGGAGTGAGTCCTTCCATGTGAGAATTTTGTTTATTTGGGTGATTGTAAGAGCAGTCCTGCTGGAATGAAGATGAAACACAGAAATGAAATAAGATTCAGTAAAACGTGACCACAGACTATTAAGGCTCACTCTTCTATTCATATTCAAAATTAATAAAAATCCCTAGAGAGTGGCCAAAAATACCGTATATACTCGAGTATAAGCCAAGTTTTTTCGGCACAAAATTTGTGCCAAGTTCGGGTTTTCGGCACAAATTTTGTGCCAAAAAAACTCGGCTTATACTCGAGTATATACGGTATATAAGAATATACATTTAAATGGTTATTGATGTCACATTACAACACCTGATACAGGGCCCTGCATTCACCATGCACAGTTCACGCACTCAGCAACTGGGAGGGACACACAGCACTACCAATGTCCCACCCTGCACAGGTGTCCAAAGTGAGATTCCTAAGAAGCGACATCCCTAGTTTTTGCTGAGTAAATTATCTTTAGTTTACTCAAGACCTGTGATTTTCATCTGCTGTGCATGAGAGGATCTTAGGTGGGCCTCGAAAACTTTCAAAGACCATTAATTAGATTATTTTTGAAAGAAATTCGCAGCACAGTAAGTATATTCTCTTTTTTACTCTTTTTTTGATCAACACATCGTAAGTGTGCCCCAGAAGTCTAACTACAGGTTCAAGTGTGCCACAAGATAAAAAAGGCTGAGAAACACTGATCTAAGTGAAGAAGGATGGTCCTCCCTGCAGCAACACATACACTAAAATTAGATGAAGAAGTAATGAAGGAATATCAATCTATTTTTTAAAAATAATGTTACCTATGTTTCTAGATTTTATGACCAGTACCTATTTTTCGCTAACTTTTGCTGTTTCACTTTTTTAATAATTAAAATGCTTAGAAAACTATATGTATGATGCTTAAGTAACACAGCAATGTGTTTTACTTAATTTTATAAAACCTTTGAGTGTTTCTTTTTTTAAACCCTAATTTCTATGCACAGAAATTTAACTATAATTTGAATTAAGAAGCTGTGAAGGCTACTAGGAAATCTAACACATGTAACTTTATTTCTATGAAAAAAACCCATCAATTAAAGAGATTTGAAGATACATATTTTGAACACAGGCTTTGCCTAAAAAGTGTGTGCTTATTTCTTAATATACAACTTAAATACTAAGGGAACTAAAAAAAATATATAAGCCTGTTTTTATTTTTTAAGGGTGGACATTACTATGATATGTATTAAATCTTACTTATCCTGGTCATCCTGGCAGCGTAGGCAAAAAGGAAAACATGAAAAAATGCTTAATTGTGCTTGATTCCTATCTGATAAAATATTAATTTTTAAGGAAACAACAAATATTTTTACTACTAAATTTCAAACAGACTTTATCAAGACATGTTAATGAAGGGAATTTAAAGGAGAGGCATTCAGTAATACTTAATGCCTCTCCTTTAAACAAAAATATGCAGTACAAAACAGAAAAACAGTCTTAACAACACTATGCATTAGTTTAGATCCTCAATAAAATTTGAGGGAATAGCACTTATGCCATTTAGTGAGGGTATTTTTATGGGAAACTGTTCTGAAGAAGCCAAGGATATAGCTCTCTCATGAACCATGATCACTAATTCATGAGTAGACTTTAAATTAATAGAAAAGATACGACACTTTCATTTCTCTCCCTCAGCTGAGGCTGTTAAAGATACAGATGGACGGTACCTCAAGTTCAACTAAAAACCCGACAAAGGAGGCACCTTGTGTGCACACCTAAAGGAAGAACTCCAAGCACTAATCACAAAACTGCAGAACCAGCCCTTCTTACAGAAGCTGCCTAAGCCTGAGGCAGGGAACTGGTCGGGACAGCAGCTCCAGGGCCAACACCGGTCTCACTAAGCAGTTTTGGCTGGGCTCTAGCACCTGAAACAAGTTACTGCTTGAAAATACAAAAGTACCATACCAAAGAATATTGTTTCTCAGTACTTCTTTATGACAAAATCTCAGAGTTTTAATTAGCTAGCACGCAATGTGGACACAGAATGTGCAATGAACTTATCTAACCACAGCGTCCCCATGTGTTGAAGTATCTTGCAGAACTAACGTCCCAGGGAACATAGTTTGGAAACTACCAGCAGAGATGACACATGGGGGAATATTTTAGGAATAGGTATCACCCTTTCACTCACAAAGAACAGACCTCCGAGCTGTCCACTGAAACCCGTGGCTCTCAGCAACACGGACTGTTCAAAGAGCTCCCAACAGGAGATTAACTTTAAAACAGGCCCCAGACAACTGAATAAAATAGGCATAGGCTTCCTGAAGGCATTCGCTTATCATTTCAGGAGAACTATTAACAAAACAATATTAACAATAACTTTGGCTACAGTTTATATTAAGCTGCCCCTTAAAACAATAATGTGAGAGAGGGAGACCAGGTGCTTGCTGGAGCTGGATGCCAGAAGTCTTCAGCCTGAAGAGAAATGTTTTCCTATCATTCAGTTTTATCTGGGGGTCAATCCAATAATAAAACTGAAAGTTGTAATAATAAAGTAAACTAAAATGAAAAGATACTCAAATATTTTATTGTTTGTGCCATTTGCTACTAAAAACTAGTCTGTTAGTAGATAATTCCTTTCCATTCCTGTCATCAAATAAATATTTAAACAATGGCTTTCAAGAATCATCACCAGCTTGAGCTTGATAACCATCAGAGCCCCAGTACATCACATTGTTAAATTGTGTCATGCCATCACTGTTGACCAGCTCCCTAGGCTGAGGGTGGAGCCACCACACTTCGGTCTCTTATCTTAACCACTTTTCACACTGCAAACAGCAACTCTGGGAAGGTCATGGCTTTTAATCTGATCTCAGAAGACGATGGATGATGCCCGGCACAGTCAGGAGAGAAAGCCTTCCAGGTCTGCCCCTACTTCTGTGGGTGTTAGCAACGCAGGTGAACCTCCTTTCTTGCTCAGGTTGCCTAGAACCAGGGCTTTGACTTTTTATTTTCTCCACAACCTATTTGACAGAAGATGTTCTCATGTAATTCTCAAAACCCAACGTGTTTTTCATAAACCCAAATTGTAATGAAATAAAGAATGTCACAGAATTTTTTGCCATGGTAATCATAAAAGCCTTTCATAAGCATATGGGTCAGGAGGCTATAAATGATAAAATTTTGTCTTTTTATGTAAAAATGAATATACATGTATGTGTGTATATAGTCACCATTCTTTGAAAGAATTTTTTAAAATGTGAGTCTTTTCCCAAATGCTACTTACAGGTAAAGTTAATTAAGCAAAAGATATATGCATTTTTTGAAGAACAAGCATAAGAATGTTATTTTATTGTTTCAAATTGCAGTACACCGAATTACAGATTTTTTAATCATAATGAATATGAATCGTGTTATTGCAAATGTTAGTTGCATCATTGTTTTTGCTTCATTTCGCAAGTCATAAATGTGCCGTAAGTATTAAGATAATTGACAAATGCCAAAACTTCTACTGGGTACATCAGTGATGGCCTGGTGGGCTGGCTGGGCCTATTAATCTCAACTGTACCCTGCTCTTTTACCTAAGAAAGCATATCACAAGGAAAATAGCATTATTATAGGGGTAAATTTGAGACTACTTTAAACTCCATAAAAAAGAAAACCGTTAGAAAATCTTCAGATGTGTTAGTGCAATACACCACAGCAGTGACAACGGGTCTGTCACCTTATGGTGAGAACTGCCTAGATTAACAACTGGCCCATGGGACCTGCCTTCCCAGCCCAGCTTTTTCCTGGTGAGAGATACCCCGAGGTTCATGGAGGCCAAGTTTTAAAGGTCATGAATCTTTAACCTGGAAATGAAACACTCTGCATGTACCTGCAAGAGAAAACCAAACAGGCAGAGGGGTCTAATCAGAAAGTGAATTAAAATCAGACTATGCCAGGTACAGCTGTGGGCCAGTCCAGCGGCTGAGGCAGGAGGGTTACTGGATCTCAGAGTTGGAGACCAGTTTGGGCAACATAGCAAAACCCTTGTCTATTAAAAACAACAACAACAACAAAAATCAGACTAAAGCCCAGAAGGGGAAGAGCTTCCCTATTTTGTGAGACAAGTGATGCCTCTGGATGGCCCAGTGTTGTGTCTCCTAATTTACCTGATCCTGAGGAAATTCATTTCCTAAAATCCAGGTCTCTTGCAAGTAAATAAAGTCCAGAGGAAAGGTACACAGGGGACATGAATCCGGCTCATCCTGACATATTCCCGGTGAAAGGTTTTACCCACTGACAGGAATAAACATTCCACAGAATTCAGTAAGCGAGGAAAATACCCACTTATTGGGAATATCAAAGATCTTCTGGCAAATACCCCCTTACTTGATGACCGCCTGTTAACTGGAGCCACACCGCACAGTGAGACCAACCGCGCATTTCCCCGGTGCTGGGACCCCACGCGGTTCCAGACAAGGCCACCTGGAGAGGTCCAGGGTGTCCACGGAGGCCACCTGAGCCGTCACACGGTGCCTGTGCTCTGGGCAGCGGTGGACGCGGGAGGGAAGCGGCGCTGTGAGGGGACAGTGGCCCGGCAGCAGCCATCGCATGCTGCGGTCTGGCAGGTGTCCGCAGGTGCTGTGCAGCTGGGTAGAAAGATTCCGAGTTGGGCGGGTGAGCGCGGGGTGGGTCTGGCTGAGGAAGGAGCTTGCGAGGCCCTGGCCTGACCTCTTGGGGCTGTCCTCTGGACGGTCCTCTGGCCTGACCTCTTGGGGCTGTCCTCTGGACAGTCCTCACCCTATGCCCGGTGAACACTTGTGCTGAGCAAGGAGCGCCGGCAGCCAGGGGCTGGAGGTGGAGCGTTCAGCTCTCCAGGTCAAAGCGTTCAGACTAGAGGGCAGAGGGCGGCATGGCTCAGAACACCTTTCCGCTCGGGCGACCCCGGGCAACACGCGGCCCACCGGGCCCCTCGCCCCTCCCCAGGGGTCGGCAGGTGCCCGTGGGCTGTGGAGCACCAGGCTCTGAGCCCGCAGAGGTCTCGGGCCTCCTCTGTCCTCCTGGCCACAGCGGGGACAGTGAGGCCTCAGGGGGACGCTCCTGCTGCAGAAGGCACCTGCAACGCCCTGAGAGCGGCTGAGCAAGCTTTAGTAGGGGACAAGGACAGGCTGCAGGTGGGTTATGCGCCTCTGATCTGGGCTGAGCCTTGTGGCACCCACAGGTGCGCACACTGGAGGGCACACAGCAGCAGCGCATGTGCAGGAGCCTGTGGTCCTACTGTGCACACCGCCACCCTGAACACAGCCATCTCATCAGAGAGCCGAATACAAAGAAAAAGGTTAAATACATTTCTTTTTTTTAATTCAAAATTAAAGGACAAAGATTCCCTATGATATTTTAGCGGTGGCCCCCACGGATGACAAGGAGGCATCCACGCACTGACCCTCCCACGCTGGAGGACAGCAGGGCCCCAAGGCCCAGCGCCCCCGCTTGGAGAACTGGGAGAACCTTCTGTTCATGCCCCTCCACACACACACACACACACACACACACACACACACACACACACACACACCTGCGCGCGCCGCACCTAAGGTCTAGGCTGCACACCAGCTCCTGAGAGCCTGATTTGTACAGAGATAGTCTTGGCACTTTGCCTTCCAGCAACACCTTCAGAGGCTGCCAGACATCTATAAAGTGTCTTTCATGTTTAAAAAGAAAAAAAAGGAAAAAAGCTTCAAATAAAAAGTATTAGCATTATGTTTTTTGAAAAGCAAAATGCATATAGGCTCTTAGAGCAAAAAAAAAAAGAATATTTAAATCTTTTTTTTTTTTTTTTTCTTTTTGTAAAAATGTTAAGGGAACCACAGTCTGGGAATTCCAGGATCAGAAACCTCTAGGCCAGTGCTTTCCAGCCAGTTCATCTCATGGCACACTTGAACCTATAGTTAAACTTCTGTGACCCACTGAAATTATGTTGATTAAAAAAAAGTAAAAAATAAAATATAAAACTGTGCTTTGAACTTCTATCAAAAATTATTAATGATCTTTAACAATTTTCACAGCATACCTAAGACCCTCTCACGATACACCAGTGTGCTGGGCACACCAGTTGAATATCACTGCTCTGCTAGGAAAAAAATAAAACTTAATATAAAACAAGTGTCGTGGACTATGCTCTTTCCCTAGGATCAAAAGGCATTTACTCTACACAGAGGCCTGATATTTTAAGAAAACTGCTTGTATTTCTATTGTTTTATTAAAATAAACTTTGTTCAATACGAGACAGACATCAAACACCACTACAAATATATCTTTATAAAATGAATGAGGATAGATCATTTTGTTTGTTTGGTTAAGCTAGAAAGTATTTTTCCTTACAAATGTCACAAATTTTATTACGTATTTTCTGGTGATCTGTAACACATTTAGAGGACTTACTAAATTTTGTTTTGTTTTGTTTTTTGGTAACAGATTTATTATTTGCTAGAAAAGAGCCATCCATAAGAACGGTGATTTTCAAACCACATGCCATGAAAATTTTTAGAGATCACTAATTAAACTATTTTCAAAAGAAAGTCAAAACACAATAAGTATATTCTGCTTTTACTTCTTTTCTTGATCAATTAAAGTGTGCTGCAGGAGTTTACAGGTTCAAGTGTGCCATGAGATTTAAAAAAAGGTTGAAAAACACTGCACCAGAAGAAAATAGGAGAACCAGAAGATAGGGGATAACATTTACAGAGTGCTGAGAAAAAGAACCAGCCACAGAATTTCAATACCCAGCTAAGATACCATTTACCTGTCAGATTCGAAAGGTTGCAGATAATCTAGCCTTCATATATACCCAGCTGAGGAAAATCCTGGAGGCAAAACTCTAACCAAAAACAAGCACTCCAGAAAGAAATGTCAAGATAGGGACAAGAAAAGAAGAAAGTGATTAGCAAAAGTATTATATAGTACATTGTTGGATCTCATAATAATAATAAGAGGAATTAAAGACAGCACATGTGAAGAACTTGGACTTACTAAATTTAATGTGGACAGGGCTTTCTCAGAGTCCACCATAATCTTAAAACTGCATTCTATATATTTAATTAATATGTTAAAGTTCTTCATTTCATGTTTCTATACTTTTATCAACATAGCTCTAATTCAGGACACATTCACAGATTGCCTCTCTAACCAATAACAAAAACAACAGGGCAGCGCCTGTGGCTCAATGGAGTAAGGTGCTGGCCCCGTATGACGGAGGTGGCAGGTTCAAACACAGCTCTGGCCAAAAACTGCAAAAAAAGAAACTCTACACTTTCCTAACATGTTTATTTCAAATATAGTCCATCCTGCATAGTAATGAAAATGGCAGTTTTTCACTCATGGTGAGGGCACTTTCCTCAATCTAGGAATAAATTGCCAATTAGCAGAAGTAGGGAGAAAAAGTCTTATCAAATAGGGTCCAGGTGCAGTGGCCCACATCTGTAATCCCAGTTCTCTGGGAGGCCGAGGCAGGAGGATCCCTTGAGCTCAGGAGCTGGAGACCAGCCTGAGCAAGATTGAGACCCCATTGCTACTAAAAACAGAAAAACTAGCCAGGCATGGTGGGAGTTACCTGTAGTCCCAGCTACTAGGGAGGCTGTGGAAGGAGCATGGCCTAGGAGTTTGAGATTGCTGTGAGCTGGGCTGACACATGGTGCTCTATCCAGGGTGACAGAGGGAGACTCTTCTCAAAAAAAAAAAAAAAAAAAAAAAAAAAGTCTTACCAAATAGTATCTATGCTTATTCTTGTTTATGAGAAAGCTATCTCATTACTCATATCGAGTGAATTAGAGTTTATAACTGTATGATTTTGTGATGTTATAACTGGTGTATGACGTTAATTGATAAAGAGAAGGTAAATAAATTATTTCCTTTTATCAAATGCCAAATGTGGTGCTTCCTTTGAATTGTTATTTATCCACCACCTAAAATATGCCAGAGGGGAAATTTCCTGCATTAACTCCAATCACAAGATATTTAAAGGACGTTCTGAAACACTTTTAAAAATATTATTTAAATTTTCTCAGCATCATTCTTTTTAAATCAGATATTCTAGAAAACAAACTGGACAAATTAAATCATTTTATATAATGTTCCCTCTAGTGTTTGTAATTTGCAAAACAATTACATTCCATCATCTCTCTCTTGTATCTCTGAACCAAAACTACTTCATCTAACCATACTGGTTAGGGTTATCCAGAGAAACAGAACCAAGAGGCTGTGTGTGTGTGCACATTTGAATATGTGCATGTGTGTGTGCATGTGTATATGTGTATGCCTCTGTGTGTGTGTGTGTGCGCATGTGAGAGAGAGACACACAGAAGGAGACTTAGTATAAGACACTGGCTTACACGGTCATGGAGCTGACGAATCCCAGGATCTGTTGGGAGAGTCAGAAAGCTGGAGCCGCAGGAAAGCAGATGGCTCACTCAGGTCTAAAGCAGGAAAATCCACTTCAGAGACAGGTGAAAGGGTTCCCTTTCTCTTGGGAGATGGTCAACCTTTCTGTTCTGTCCAGGTCTTCTCTGGAGTGAATGTGGCCTGGACCAGGGACAGCATTTACCCAGTCGGCCAGTTTTAGTATCAGCTGTACACAGTCACCCTCACAGACACACCTGGAATGGTGTTTGACCAAATACCTGGGCACCATGTGGCCCAGTCAAGCTGACATATATTACCCCTCACACCAACTCGTGATATTCCAAAATGTATGTCTTTTCATTCCCTCTAACCCCTAATTCTCCAGAATTTGATGTTTTAGAGCATTAAGATGTTTCCAGAACAAAAATTATTCAGAAACACATAATCAACAGGAAGTTTTCTTCTCAAAAACAAAAAGATCCTTCTTTCTAACATTTACAAGTGTTCCACACTGTTTACTTGAGCTCTCCCAGTGGAAGAGTGATACCTACACCATCCAGACACACTAAAGGAAAGGGCTAAGCCTAAATTCAAACACCAACCTTCATTTGACAAGTTCCCCCCAACTCCCAGAATATCATTAATTCTACAAGGTAAACATATTTTATAAAAATATAAAGTGAAAATTGAGACTATTAGTAAATTATCTTTTCATTTTTCATTAATGCCTTGGAATAATCTTTAAATAAATGTGAAAAAATCATCCACAAGCAAACATTCATGGGGAGTAGCTTGGAAATGAATGAGGTCAGGTGTCACTCAAGCCTTGGTCCCATGGGGTCTGGGGTTACCAGGACTATGGTTTCAGAAAGGCGGTTTGGTTAGGTTCCTCCAGCTGTAACAGATGTGATAGATTTGATTCACTGTAATCTAATGAAAAAGAAACCAGTTTAAGCCCAACATTATCAATTGCTTAAGTGAAAGATTTGGTTTGACTTAAAAACCCGTGGCCTTGTGATTGCAAGGTTGTTCTTTTTGGCTGGGTGCAATGGTTCACACATGTAATCCCAATACTCTGTGAGGCTGAGGTAGCTGGATCACTTGATCTCAAGAGTTCAAGACCAGCCTGAGCAAGAGAAAGACCTCACCCCTGCCTCTATTAAACATAGAAAAATTTTGGGGGCGTTGTGGCAGGTGGCTGTTATCCCAGCTACTTAGGAGGCTGAGGCAGGAGGACTGCTTGAGCCCAGGAGTTTGAGGCTGCTGTGAGCTGAGGTGGCAAGTAAAGCTTCATATTCTCTGTTGCTGCCTTTTCATTAAAAGCATTTGTTTTGTAAAATTTGGATTCAGTCAAAAGGCAGCACTTAAGGTCCTAGAAGGGCACATGTAGTATTAAGGCCACAGGTTTTCATCCCTACACAGGGACACAGTTACTAGGGACCGTCCTTCCCAGGCCCCCCCTCCTGCACTAGGGACCCAGCTGCAGGGGACTGTCCTTCCTTCCTGGAGGCTGGGGAGGGAGAGGGTGTCCACCTGGAAGTGAAGCTAGCAGCAGGAAGCTGGCATGGTGAGGACAGATCACTGTGCTCCACGGGGACTTGGATGGCATGAGCCGAGGAACTGCCCTTCTCTGCCTTGGGATATTTTAGTGTAAAAAGCAAAATAATCAGAACACCTGCCTTCTGGGCAATGCTGGAGAAAAACTGCAAGTTCTCTCTCTGCAGACCACACGGGGACCTGCGTGCCCTGACCATTACGTCACTCTCCCTCTTTCACACTGATGCAATGAACTGCGGTCTACTTCCCAATGACACAGGGAAGGGATGCAATTGACAGGGAGCAAGGGCCTCACTGGGGCAGAGGAGGGATAATTACCCCAGTGCCCCTGCCAGAGAGGGAAGGGAAGGAAGTTATCCAGGAAAACACATCACATCATGTGAGGTTCACTTGCCCCTTCCGAGCAGACATTCAGATAAATGAAAGAACTGTGAAATGCTTGAGAAATATGACAGATTTTTGTTGTTAGATGTCTTACATACAAAGCACCTGAAGTAAATTTTTTACCTGGACATAGTTAAAGTATTTCTAAGTGGGAATACTTATGTTTTCATTGAATATAATAAATTCATAAAGAAATGTAGATTAACTAGAAATTTTAGAAAAGCATGAATAATTACCAAAGATATACATCCAATGGAGGTGATATTTTACAGGTATATTAAGAAAATGTATAATGAATGTTGTTAACACATCATATTTTGGCTATTATAATGAAATATAAATCATAAGATCACATAAAGATCATTAAGAATTAGGGTGAGGCATGAAAAAAATCAGGAGGAAATGTCTGAAGTAAAACACACACTCAGGAAGTGTGGAAGGAACCCAAGGCCCAGGACCTTTGGATGTCTGGTCAGACGTCACTTCTCAATCTTTGATACTATTAGCCAATATTTCATGATTCTAGGGGAAAAGTTGTATAAATCATACATATTTTATTAAATAGTAGACATAAATAATGGCCCATACTTCCAAAGGCTTCCTTAAAATTTTACAACCTTGGGTGATCTCTATTCAGCCTCTTCTCTGTCTTTTCACTATTTGAGCATTAACTTGAGGGCACTGTGATGTCAGCATCTGCTTTGGCACCTAATCAGTGTGCCCGAGGGCCACAGCTGCCAGCAAAGATGCCCACTTACCTCAAATACAATACTCTACCTGCCAATCCTCTATGCCTCCTCCCCCTGCTCTACCCACCTCACAGTGCTCTATCCTTCCTCTTTCCCCTGCTCTCTCCCTCCTCCCCCTGCTCTCTCCCTCCTCCCCCTGCTCTCTCCCTCCTCCCCTGCTCTATCCCTCCCCCTGCTCAATCCCTCCTCCCCCTGCTCTATCCTACCTCACAATACTCTATCCCTCCCCCTCCTCTCTCCCTCCTCCCCCTGCTCTCTCTCTCCTCCCCCTGCTCTATCCCTCCTCCCCTGCTCTATCCCTCCTCCCCTGCTCTCTCCCTCTCCTGCTCTCTCCCTCTTCCTGCTCTCTCCCTCCTCCCCTGCCCTCTCCCTCCTCCCCTGCTCTCTCCCTCTCCTGCTCTATCCCTCCTCCCCTGCCCTCTCTCTCCTCCCCCTGATCTATCTCTCCCCCCTATGCTCTCTCCCACACCCAAGAATAGATCCTTCATCTGGAGTGAGCCATAAATGGACTCCTGTGAGGATCTTCTGGCAAAATCCCTGTGACCTGGGAGGCAGGATGTGTCTTGTCCTTCCCATTCATTGAACACAGCCTTCCAGATGACAGGAAATTAAAACCACACTGCTGGGAAATGAGGTGCCTGATGTTACCTTTGAAGGCAGGTGATATGTGAGCCTTTATTGTCTATTATCAGTCATGAGACATCACTTCCCATCCAGAGGGAAATGAGAGATGATTCCAGAAGCCCTTTAGTCAGACAACTTTTATAACCTCAAAGAAAATGTTATGATAGCCTCTGACCTCACATGTTATCCTGGAAGACAGAAAAACTAGCTGAGAAACTACTTTCCATAGTACAACCTACAGCATCAAGAAAGATTCCACACAAAGTTCCGAGGAGGGGTGCCTCCAGCTCCTGTTTCCTGGCGTGTGTGTTGATTTACCAACATGTAAGTTCAGCACACAGGAACACAAGCCTTTTCTGGAGCACTGATAGGTGCACAGCTGCTCCAGCCGGGCTGCTGGGCAGTCCCTCGGTGTTGGGCTTTAGTTCCCAGATGAGCACACCTTGTCTCCCCAGGCCTTCCACACTGATTTGTCCCCTAGTCACTTACCACTCACTGGTTTGCATTAGTAAAGACGTAGCTAAAACATGAGAATACCCAGGACCACGCACACAGCTCAGGAAGAGAAACCTGTCCCAAACCATCCACAGACACAGGACTCTGAGTTAGGAGGGAGGGGGAAGAAGAGTCAGTTGTTTTAAGATCTGGGCTGCTCCTTTTCCTCTGCTCTGAATGTTCCTCTACTGCAAGCTGCCTTTCCTTCACCCTACTGTCAGTACAAAGGAGCTGCCGGGGCTTCTGCTAATTTCCCACTCATAGGCCGTCTGCAAGGAAAGAGGATCATAGAAGTGGGACCACTGCTTCCATGAACAGGGATATGGAAAATTGTTAATATGAAATATGTCATGCTTGTTTCAAAAGCATTTATTTTACCTTATCTTTTAATAAAGGATGTAAGCTGGTTTATATTTTGTTTAGAAACAAACTTTATAAGAAGAACCAACAACTGTGAAATTCTGTTTGGGAATGAATAAAGAAAACCAATTAACAAATACACAAAACTATTAGCCCCAAGCTGTTTGGTCTCTCTGCCTGTAGGATCCATCAGTAACCCCAGGACAGGAGGAGAGAAAGTGCTACTGTCTGCTCCTCCCCACCCCCCACGCCCACCCCCAGGACTCATACCCTCCCATCTTACAGTGGAAAACAGTGGCAGCTATTTGCATTCTGAGCTTGTGAGAAAATTTCATTCTCTAATTTTCATCTAAGGTTTCCAGATTTTGGTTGTACAATAGAAGATTTGTGAGTAAAAGTTTGTGGGAGAGATTGCAAGCCTCTATATGTTATAGGTGGCAATGTGCCTAATTTAAATTAAAAAAACAAAAAAAAAACCCTAAAAACTACATTTCCAAAACTCCCTTGTACTTCAGAGCATCAAGAAATACTTCAGCAGAATTGACAGGTTTCTTGGAAAATGCATCACAAGAAGCAGACCCTATAGACAGCCTTTACTGGAATGCAAGTGTGATGGCCAGAACTCCAGCAGTTATCTTGTGAGTAAGAGGTAGCCTGGCCTGAGAAACATGGCCTGAGAAAGGAGCTCCAAAAGACAGCAAAGCTGGGCCTCTGACAATTATAGATGTCATACAAGCCCTTGACTACCTACCTCAAGATTTCTTTTGCATGAGAGAAAAATTAGCCTATATCTCAAATGCTAGTATCTTCAGTCTCTATTACAAACAGCTGAATTTAATCTCCATTGATACAAACAGCTATTATTAGGTTGTTTGACTTCCTTTTTAAAGATATGTCTTGCAACATTGTGCATTATTTGGCAGTGTGATGCATGGCTAAGTCCTGGTTTGCAGCCTTATCTAGCTCCTTGGAAATATACATCACCCCGATTCTGCACCTTCAGGTCACCCTCCTTCTGGGAAAGTCTTCCAAATCTTCTCAGCCTTCCTCAGCAGGAGCCCCCTCCAAAACCCCTCTCAACTCTCACCAGCAGATCTCTTCCACTTCAGAAAAAAAGGTGGAAATCATCAGAAAAAGGCCACCACAGCTCCCACCATGAAATACACAAACCAACTTATCATTAGGAGTTGGCATGAGTAACAGACTGGACCCCAGACTCAGGAACATTGGGAGGAATCTCAGCTCCACTCTCTACTTGCTCAGAAACCTTGGGAAGGTCCCTTCCCTATGTTATAATTCCTCATCTACAAAATGGAAATAATTGTATCTGCATTTCCTGAGCTTCTGAAAAACTTAAATGTGATATTTTTCAGGCTATTTTAGGACAATGCCTGGAACACTGAAATTGCTGAAATAGTGTTAGTTTATACCGCAAAGTGTATACCATACCTGTCACAATCACCACAGAGCAAAGAGCCTGGCACTCGGTGGGGACCACACGTACAGCTGAAGGAGCTATACATCAAACAAATTCCACTTAAAGTCTATGGAAAATCCTTGAGAATAAAACACTGATATACATGATTGGGCCTGCAAGCAGAGATTCTTAAAAACCATATACTGTATAATACTTGTTTTAGAAATTTCTGAACAATAAAAGCAGCATGGACGTATGAATCATAGTAAATTAATCTGCTGAGAGAGACAACCACATTCCCTGAATTCCTTCTGTTCCCTTTAAGCATGTCACATACAGCAGTATAATTCCCAGAAACCTTGTATAGAAATGCGTGTGGTTCATTTTAATAGTTACCTTGTACTGAACTGGCTAATTAAGAGAATATTGAGAGGTCCATAAACAAACAATGCCTGGCTCACAAGAGAAGCCTGTTAAAAATTAACAAAGCAAGATAAGAATTTCCTCATCGAAAATATAAATGTTAGTGACATGTTATTTTAGAAGAGATGATGAGACTCTAGTGCTTCTAACATACTTGGGGCATTTGAGAAGATCAGATTCATGGGAAGGGGTATAAGCAAATAACGCCACAGAATGTCACATCTGAGTCCAAGAAATAACGCCAAAATAGTTTCCAGTTGCCGTCCCACACACAAAGTCAGAGGGTTTAAACAAAGGGGAAAGCTGAAGGAAGGTCTGTGCAGACACAGTCACACTACATATGGCAGAGTATACAGAACCAGTGAGACAGGTTTAAGCAGATTCGCCCAACCAGCAAACTACCCACACCTTCCACAAGTTAGGTCACGAAAATACTACGTGGGCTGAAAAAGACAAAAGGAAATAACGCACACTCATATCCGTATGGCCTTTCAGAGTGCAAAATGACAACCCCCTCTCACACTTAACAGAGAGTGAACGAACACACACTCGGTTTTCATCCACCCGCAGTCTTATGAGGGGTTTCATGCTGTCAAGGACTTGTAACCTTGGAGATTCTTAAAAACCATATAGTGTATATTATAATGTCTGCTTAAGAAATTTCTGGACAATAAAAGCAACACAAAAGTATGAATCACAATAAATTGATAAACAGACTAAGTTGGTTAGACATTTTAACACTGGAAAAATGGTGAGATACTCTGAGAGGTGAATGGACAGACTTTCTTCAACGTGAGCAACTGCAGGAATTTCTCAAAAGAGCATTTTTTTCCTCAATGTTAGCAAAGTCCGTGGCTCAAGAGGCAGTTCAGGGGTCACCAAGGTGTTTTGTTCCAAGTTCCCAGGGTTCTATCGTCAAATTCCCAGTTCCCCTCACTTTAACTTCAGTTTTTACATGTAATGATGTTCACCACCTAAGGATATTGCTACGCTATGTTTTTTCTTATTCCAAATGGTCCATTAGTAAAATAAAAGTCGACTCAGGACTTCCAAGACTCCCACAGCTGCAAGCTGCTATTGCCTAAAATTAAACCTCCCAAGTAAGCCTGCTACCCTCAGTTCGTGGTCCCACCTGAGGCTGAGGCTCTGCTGAACTGAGGAGCAGACAGCTGAGTTCCAGTCCCACCCCATCAGCAGGCAGGAGTGTCCTGCCAGGTGCTCCCAGCTGCAGAAGGAAGGGGGTGGGTCGAATGGTCCTTCTGGTTCCTTCTGAGTATGCCCCTCATGTTACTCCACATAATTTCAGTCACCAATCTGCATATGTGGTTAGCAGAACTTGAAGCTATTTCCCCCAGATACCAAGAATGTAATTTTTGCCTTTGCGCTCCAAAGAAGCTGACTTTCATGGGGCAGGGGATTCTGAGGTAAACATACTTTGCTGAGTTACATTTTTCACTAGAAATATAGCTCCCCATTAAAATAATAAAACACTAATATTAATACAAACCACATCACTAAAAGCAAAGACAAAAAGCGAATACATGCAGGCCCCTTGGGTTAGGAGCTACTGAGTCTACTCACACAGGCTCCCAGCTCTACTTAGAAGCTCACTACCCAGCAGGTCATCCATCAGCTGTTTACTGAACCACGTGAGATGCCTTCTAGGGCACAGCCACCCCCAACGTGACTCATTATGTCACAACTTCACATCTTTTCTGACATCAAAAGTCCTTTATAACTTACTCACACCCTCCAAATGAGAAAGAATTAGAACTAATTTGCCCCCAGACTCCTCACCTTACAGAACCAGCCAAGTATGCAAGCCTGTCCCTGAGCTTTGGTTGTATGTGGCTATTATTCCAGTATCCTTCCAAAAATTCTTAATGATTTTGTCTCCAAGAAACCTCATTTCAGTAAACATGTGTGGTGCGCTGAGTTGCACCCAGCAGCGTGTTGGTGAGAAACACAGAGTGAGCACGGCCATGATGAGGCCCCGCCCCGCAGAGCTGGTGTCAGCAGAACCGATCCAGGGTGAGGCCAGGGAAACAGTCTGTCCCCACGTGGGATTCCCGTGACTCGGGGTCATTCCCGTCGCTGTCCGCAATACTTCTGAGGTGACTGTCATATCATTTATGTAACAAGACTGTGGGTTTCAGTTCTTGAAACATAACAGGAACCCAGTAAATATTTTCTAAATGAAAAGTGTCAGCCTCCCTGTTTCTATTCACTCCACAGAACCCGGTGGATCCAGTGAAGGAAAGCTCTTCCCCATTTCTCTTCACTCCATGGAACTTGGAACTCGGCGGATCCAGTGAAGGAAAGCTCCTGTCCGTTTCTCTTCACTCTGTGGAACTCGGTGCACCCAGTAAAGGAAAGCTACTCCAGCTGTTTGTGGACTCAAACCACGTGTGAGTGGCTGTCAACCTCGCACCCACCCTACCTGTTCCCCCTCCCTAAAAGAGACGTGATTTATTTCTGGTTTCCACCTCTCCAGGGAAGCCCACCACTCTCATACGAATGATCCGACAACTGAATCCCAGGCTGAATCCAGACAGCGTGCTCTGACCATGACCACCTCGTAGCCTTGGCCAGGAGTGAGTAGTGACTTAAGTTACTCGGACTGGAGGGAAGGATTGTTACTGTGATGTGGGAGACAAGACCTCTCTCACATCACAGGTGGGGACAGACCCTGCTAGCCTCCACGGCCTTCTCCAGACCAGGTGAAAGGCGACTGGAGAAGACAATGGTGCACCAGACAGACAGTAACAGGACTTAAGGTCAGGGTCGGGTCAGGAATGAGCAGGCTGCCCCAGCCAGGACTTCAGCTCTGAGCAATAGCAAATCAGCCTGCCATTTGTGCCGGCTTTGGGAGGGTTGTCTGTTACTCATAGTTAAAGGTACCTTGACATAAGTCTCTGGGACATACTGCTTGAACTTCAAGTCAGCACAAAAGAGCACGTGCTGCAGAGAGCATGGTGTTTTAATGCAGGTTCCAGTAAGAAGGATGGCACCTTTCCTCTGAGACCCACCTGCAGAGCAGAGCATCTGCGATTATTCTCGCGATGGAAAAACAGTATCTTCCACAAATAATTTATATGGTTCTTTTTCCTCTCTCTAAATTTTATGTTTGATACCTTCTAGGACACTTAGAAGTACTTTGGCTTTAAAGCCCTTTCTTTGAATTGGCAAGGAGCTCCCTTGAATTAAAAGCAACATAAAACAATCTACGTTAGATAATTCATTCACTCGCAGAAGAAAGAAAAGGTTAACAATAAATAATTCAAGAATGAAGGGCCTTTAGAAAAATCACAGATCACACATTCATGGCTGGAAAAAAAAAAACTTAGAGATTATCTAGATTAACGCTTTTGCAACTTTTCCACTGAAATTCATGTGGGAAACATTTATGAATGTAGAAACAGAGCCCGAAGTATCTTGTCAAAAGCATGAACTATCTTAGCATCTGACTTTTTAATCTTAAAAACGCAAGAGAAGTTTGCATTCTCATGCAGAATACTATTTACATATAATTTTTCCCAAACCCCAAGTGAAATTAATAGCCCAGGACACTGCACAGTGCCCAGCTACACTGTGGCTCTGAGCTGCCCTCCCTGGGTTCCCACTGTGTGTCCCCAAGGACAGATGATGGACGTGTGGGCAAGCACACAGCTCTAGCACGTCACCATCATGTCACATAGCAGACAGCAGTGGCCTGGGAGGCTGAAAACTCACCCAAGGTTCTGAAGATAGTTACTGGCAGAGCTGAGGACAGACCAAACTGCTTCTGACTCCCAAGACTAGTGCCCTGGCCAAATGCGCGTTACAATCCTTACATGAAAATAAGAATGACCCACATTAGGAGGTCCTGAGGCTACTGACCATTTCCTGGACGTGCCCAGTGTCGGGGCCTTCATACTTGCTACTCCTTCTGTCCAGAAGGCTCTTTCAACTCCTCATGGCTGACGTCATCCTGTCTAGTCAGCTCAGCTCCATTAGTTCAGAAAAGAAGCCTCCCCTGACCCACTCTCTTATCTGGGGCCCTCCTCAACCCCCGTTTCCCCTGCCACATGTGATCTGGATACGCCACCTTCCTCAGACATGTCACAGTGTAAAATGACCTTATGTGTTCATTTTCTGGCACAGTGTGTCACTTCACCCCTCTTAAACACAAGTCCCGTGAAGGAGCAGACATTTCCCATCTTGTTTCTCACTGAAATTGGAAGTTCACACACAGGTGCCTGAAAAGCATTTTCTGAATAATAAATGAATACTCTGCGTGCTCTTACCTCTGTCCTCACCCAGCCACTGTCCCCTGGAACACCATCCCTCCTTCCTCCTCACCCGCACATGCCCTGCTCATCCTCAGGACAACGTGAACCTTACAGGCCCCACTCGTGTGTGTACACCAGATTCCTTGTCTCATTCACATTTGTACCCCAAGTCCTGAGAGGGGTGGACTTTGACCCCAGCCCTTCACTCCTGTCACCTCTCCTTCTCTGGGCTCTGTACCTTTTCCTGATCACCCAACTCCTGGCTACATTTTCTATTACGTCAGTTCTGCTACTCAAACACTCTAATTCAAATTTTTTTTTTAATTGTTTTTTATTGTTAAATCATAGCTGTGAACATTAGTGCAATCGCCTGTACCCATTCTAAGATGCACCGTAGGTGTGGCCCCACCCATTACCCTCCCTCCACAAAAACCTCCTCCCTCCCTTCCCCTTTCTTGGCCCTTTCCCCATAGTCTTGCGCTATAGTTCGGTTATAGCCTTCAAGTGAAAGCTGTAATTTAGCTTCATAGTAGGGCTGAGTACATTGGATACTTTTTCTTCCATTCCTGAGATACTTTGCTAAGAAGGATATGTTCTAGCTCCATCCATGTAAACATGAAAGAGGTAAAGTCTCCATCTTTCTTTAAGGCTGCAT